>JARYGA010017027.1:0-26893 GCA_030545235.1 Helianthus tuberosus | reverse complement strand
TAATATTTAGTGTTCTCATTTAAACATTTCCCTAAACATACACACACACACACACACATATATATATATATATATATACATATTGTTAAATTTACTTTAAATGGTATACTCATACCATCTCCAGAATAAACTCAATTACAAAACAATTTTTATGGTTTAAAAGTTAGCCTATTGGTATTATGTTAGTGAGCCGAATACCTATTTGATTTTTAAAAATCAACAATAATAATAGAACATTACGGAATGACGTATTTGTTAATTGTAGTTAAATATTTTGTCAATATTGTATTATAAAATTCTAGCTAGTGCCAATATATAAGCATTATGTATATATCAACTTGAATCATAACATGATAAAAAACCTCAAGTTGTAGTTTTTTATTTCTTACTACCAAATTTTGTCAGGTATATTATTATTAGAAATTTATGACTGCTTAACACATTTGAGAGTAGAATATTATGGACGAGTGAGGTTCTTTTTTCTTCGATTTTCTCATTAGGGAAATCGCTCATAATTTCTCATGATCTGAAATCGGTTCTCACCTATTAGTTCTAACAATAGGGAAATCAGTTCCCATTGTCAAAATTATGTACAAAATGTGATCCAGTTTTGTTAAATCGACTGAATTTGGTGAGACTGGATTATATGCATTTTATTTGTTTATTATTCTTGGTAATTTGATAGAATGGCTTAGCTATCGTATTTGGTGAGACATGAGTAGGCACACCCAGTGTTGCAAAAATCGGCCTAGGCGGCCGATTAATCGGCGCCTAGGCGCTAGGCGGCCATTCACCGCCTAATTTTGAGCTAGTCGGTCAATTAATCGGCCATGGTCAAAGTCGGTCAAAATCGGTCCTAGGCGGTCAAAAATCGGATTAATCGGACTATATTAATCGGTCAAAATCGGTCAAAATCGGTCCTATGCGGTCAAAATTGGTCAGAATCGATCAAAATCGGTCAAAATCGAACCATACTATCTGAAACTTGAAGTATTTATGTGAATTTTGAAGTATTATTTTTATATTATTGGGTATATATACATAATTTTGAAAAAATACATATAAAAATCTCATTCCGATTAATCCCGAGACGGTACCTCACCGCCCGACTAGCGCCTAGCGCCTTCTACAACATTAGACACATCCTATTTTTTTTAAAGATTGTGCTAAACGTACCTCCTAAGTTTGTAAGATAGGAGGCATCCACCATTAAAAAAAAATCTCTTACATAGTGGTATGTTTGGAAGGGGAGTGGGTATGTTTAGAGACACACTTTTTAAAATGATTTTCATACCACCAAAAACCTATCAGATTTCCTACCAACCTCAAAAACTTTCATTTTACACTAAACTATTTTAAACCTCTACTCGGCTTGGCATCCACCACATCATCACTTACATTTATTTAATTTATGTCCAATTTTTTCCATTTATAATAAATTACCTTTTTATATTTCGCATATATTAAACTAATAGGAATCTTTTTTAGATTGATACTAGGTTAGAACCACGTGTATTACACGGGTTGAATAAATACAATTTTATATTCCAAATAATAAAAAAATATATCTTTAAAAATCTCGTTTATTACACGGGTTGAATAAATGCAATTTTATATACCAAATAATAAAACAATATATTTAAAAATCTCGTTTATTACATTGGTTGAATAAATGTAATTTTATATATTAAATAATAAAAAAATTATATGTTTAAGAACCCCGTGTATTGTACGGGTTGAGTAAATTTAATTTTATATATTAAATAATAAAAAAGTTACATTTTTAAGAACCTCGTCGAGCTGAGGAGCGAGACTAAGTTCGACCGTTAGGGAGACTAAAGCGGACGGTTGTGTTATACGGGTTGAACACATGTAATTTTATATACCAAAAAATAAAAAGTCATATCTTTATAAATCATATGTATTATATGTATTGAATAAATCTAATTTTATATACTACATAATAAAAAAAAAGTTATATTTTTAAAACCACGAGTATTACACGAGTTGCATAAATGTAATTTTGTATAGTAAAAAATAAAAATGTTATATCTTGAGTAAACTGCCATTTTGGTCCCTGTGGTTTGGTCAGTTTTGCCACTTTAGTCCAAATCTCAAACTTATTACATCCAGAGCCCTGTGGTTTGCATTTTGTTGCCATTTTAGTCCAAAATCCAAAAAAACCCCTTTTTGACTGTTGAGAGCTGCCTATTTTGTCCTTTAGTGCAGGGGTATTTTGGTCATTTATGTTTTATTTAAAGCAATTCAACAACAACAACAACAAAACCCAGAAAATCAAGAACATCTTCTTCAACAACAACAAAACCCATAAAATCAAGAACATCTTCAAAGTTCATCATCAAAACCCAGAAAATCAAGAACATCTTCAAGAAAAAACGAGGCTCAGATCTGTATCTTCAAGAACATCATCAAACATCATCATCAAAACCCAGAAAATCCAGCAAATCAAGAACATCATCTTCAAGAAAATCAAAAACCGATTTGTAAAAAAAACGAGGCTCAGATCTGTATCTTCAAGAACATCATCAAACATCATCATCAAAACCCAGAAAATCCAGAAAATCAAGAACATCATCTTCAAGAAAATCAAAAACAAAAAATCCAGAAAATCAAGAACAGCCTGCACATATGTATAATTGATTATACCAAATTCAGATCTGAAGTTACAAAACAAAAAACCGACTCAAAACACAACATTAGAACCGAGTATTTGAGGAGGAATCAAAGGAGTATTTGAGATCTGATCCACCTCCAAATTCGTTTTCAACAAATTCTCTCTACAGTCCCTCTTCGATACACATCACCACCACCACCTGCCACCACCACCACCCCCTCTCGCCGCCAAGCACCACCACCACCGCCGCCGTTCTTGGCGTTGTCTGCCGCTCTGGGTGTGAGATCTTCATCTGGATCGGTACTGTGAGGATTATCGATGGATCTGGGTTGCAACAATCGATTTAGAGAGAGAAGAGAGAGAGTCAGTTGCTGAACTTTGAAGGCGTTTGGGATTTGTTTTGTCTTCAAACAAGATCTATATTTTCTGGATCCAGATGAAGAAGATGAAGATCTCACACCCAGTTGCTAAACTTTAGAGAAGAGAGAGAGAAGAGAGAGAGTCAGTTGCTGAACTTGAAGGTTTTCGTTGATTAAAAGTGATTAATATTGTTTTGAGTTTATTTGGTCAAAGAACATCTTCAAAGTTTAACAACAATCGATCTGTATATGTATATATATATATATAATATATATAATTAATATTGTTTTAATTAATTAAAAGAATAAATTAAAATGACCAAACTACCTCTGCACTACAGGACAAAAAAAGACCTTAAAACAGTCAAAAAAGAGATATTTTGAGATTTGGACTAAAATGGCAACAAAATGCAAACCACATGGCCCTGAATGTAATAAGTTTGAGATTTGGACTAAAGTGGCAAAACTGGCCAAACCACAGGGACCAAAATGGCAGTTTACTCTTATATCTTTAAAAAATCTCGTTTATTACACGGGTTGAATGAATCTAATAAAAACTTATATCTTAAAAAAAACTAACGGATATACTCGATATACGATGGATGCGGTGATTGCGGTGATTGTTCTTATAAATGTCACGTAAACATAGTGATTACCGTATTTGAGTTGAGAATTGAACACGAAAATATAAGTATAGAACCAATAAACACCTTTTAAACATTTTTGAAATAGGTTTACCCTTAACTATTTTAGTTTAATAAAATAAATAAATCATTTAAATTAACTGAGTTAGGGCTAAAGGACATAACTTGCAAGTGTTTGCAAACATCGAGTACGTTTTCTGTAATTATTGAAGACAAAGGATACAGTTTGCAATAAGTGTCATACATAAAGGACTATTTTTGTAATTTGCTCTATTTTTAAATATTATATATATTATCTTGTTTAAATTTATATTAAATTTAATTGTATAATTATCTTTTAATTAATATTAATTATCTATAAAAATAGATGGCTTCAATGAATGACACGTGTCCAAAACTTGGTTTCTTTTATTATAGTAGATAGATTACATAACATAAATTCAAATTTAAATAATAAAAAACATATTATTATCTAAACATTTAAAAACCAACTCTAGAAACGATACCCTCATACTATTGCTCACCATTGTTACATGAATGATGAACCGATGACCACAGCTGGCCCAAAGGCCACTATCAACATGTTGGATTTGGGAAGAAATGGATTCGAGAATTAATCAAGATGGATTATTATTTGAATTGAACACATATTAATTTATTTATGTTATTTGTTTAGTGGGGGAATATAGCTTCCCATGTTACACATGATCATAGTTGGTTCTTTTTCCTATGTTAGTTGGATCACACCTTCATTCCATGTTCTCCTAATAAACTGAATTTGGACTACGATTGCATTTTCTGTTGAAGCACTGTAAATTCTTTTTGAAGAAAATGGAGAGAAAATTGTCCCTGCTCATATGTCGTCATCATCATATTCAATAAATTTCAACAGTAGCAAAGCAAAGGTAGGGTCTGAGGAGGGTAAAATGTAGACAACCTTACCTCTACCCCGTAGAAATAGAGAGGCTGCTTCCAGTGAGACCCCCGGCTCGATGGTAGTTTTGCATCAAACCTTGGACATAAGGCACATAACACTCCACAATTAAAACAAATGCCAATTAATGCATGTACTCTCTTGTCTTTCGGCTATCAACGCCATCACATGATGCATGATTAACCATCCCCCTCTTTTAACATTATTTTCACGAAATTAGTAAAATAACGTTAAAATTAGTGAACTTTCACTTTTGTCCCCCGAGCGCCCACATATATATATACATTGAGTAGGGTTCGCACAGAAAGTGTGTTTTTCCTAGAAAGTCTAGGAAGCGATCTGGTCCATCCGATTGGTGTGTTTAAGGGTTGAGATTAAATCAATGGCAATCTAGTAATATTTGAGTTTAATTAATTGATTGTTTTAAATGAATAGGGGCAATTTTGTCAAATGACCGTTTTTTAAATCAATTAGATAACTGCAATCCCTACTTTCATGGGATTTTCCCTCTCTCTCTCCATTATTGATTTGATTTTCTCCCTTTCTCTCTCCAATCCAACCCTAAACATAATAAAACCTGCGATCTCTACTCCCCCTTGCTGTTGGCGACGCAACACAGGACCCCAAAAGCATTCAGATTTCGGTTCCAAGGCTTGTTGATACCCCTTTTCTTCACTAGGTATTGATATCTTGTGTTATGATTAAAGTTCTTGAAGTGCATATACGTTTTCGGTCTTAATCTGCTTGTAACTTGGCTGTGTTTTTTCTGTTTTAATTGATGATTGTAGAGAGGCATGTAAAACACAGCGTCAAGAATCTGCTTGCTGTTAAAACACAGCGTCAGGAATCTGCTTGCTGTTAAAACACAGCGTCAGGATTCTGCTTGCTGTTAAAACACAGCGTCAAGAATCTGTTTGCTGTTAAAACACAATGGCCTGCTTGCTGTTAAAACACAATGTCAAGAATATGCTTGCTGTTAAAACAACATAAAACACATTCAGAGTGTTAAAATGAAAAATAACTGTTAAAACACAACCTAATTATATATTGACTTCAGATTGTTAAAACACACTGACTTCAACCTCTCTGACTGGTAAAACACATCACCAAGAACATGCTGATAGTTTCAGATAAACACATTGACTTGCAGATTTGAATTCGAAAACAATAAAAATTCCGAAAATCATGGAATTTTTGTTAATGAAGATACATTCCAAAAATAAAATTAAAATGTGAAATTACATGATAGCCCTTCTACTTAAAATCCCTCAACGACACATGTCCAAATCTTCTTCATTCTTAGACTTTCTAGGAAAAATAGACTTTCCACCCAACTCCTACTCATATACATTATATGCGTATATCGCAAGCGGGACGTAATATTAAGCAATACAAAAAGTACAAAAAATAATAAAAAAAACACATCGAAACCTAAAAAAGCATACAACAAACAATATTAGAAACAGACCTAAGCATAAAAAACATACAACAAATAGTATGATAAAACTAAACAGCTAACTCGAAACCTAAAATTTTGAGCCTAACGGGCACGAGCAGTCCGTTGACCGCTCGTCTTCCCTCGATTTATGGAAAACCCTCTAGCGAGTATTGAGGAACGTCCTCGTCAGACATTTGAACATATTCCTCCTAGGGTGTGTGACATACCCTTAGGAACAAGTACCGCTCATGGGCTTGTCCAAAATTTGCAATTGGCTAAAAAATGGTTGAAAGTTGTCGTCCCTAATTTGCAATCGGCCAAAAACATGGTCATAAGCCAAGTTCAATTCTTCTTCCGTCAAAGAAAGGCTCGTCGGAAGGTGGAGGAGGTTTGTAGGGGGAATATTTGCAGGGGACGCAGATGGTTTGTTGGGGAATACTTGCATGGGACGCGGTGTGTTTATATGGGGAAAGTGTTGCACGAGACGCAAAGGGTTTGTAGGGTGGACCGGTTGCCCAAGATACGGAGGGTTTGAATGAGAGTGTAGTTTAATCTCAAAGTAAAATTGAAACAATACATATAAATTTGATGCTTGTGTATAAATTTGATGCTTGTGTATAAATTCAATTTTAGACGTATTACTTACCCTAATAATATCACATAAGCAATATGTATAAATTTGATGCTTGTGTTTAAGTGGACAACAATAACCCACTGATCATCATAGAATGTTGTCTAAAACATTATCTAAGTGAACAAAAGTGTGTTTCAGATTAATCTGAATACTAATATGATCTTCTTGCACATAATACTCACAAAAATATGTTTTATGCTTTCTACATTTTATTTTGAAAAATAAAAAAAAAATTATGTGTGTTTTAACATAAAGCTCAAATAATCAAAAAAACTTTTTTTTTTTAATTTTTTTGAAGGTCTTACACATAAAATTGATAAAATGATAATTTTCATATGCACGGAGGCATATTTGAGATAAACATGGTTTTATATGAAGATATGAATTGGTCTAATGGGACATTCGAGATATTTTTGTGATTCTGAATAGATTGTTGACAAACGGATGAGGTGCAGAAACAGTGGTTTACTCCTTTTGAACATAGTTTTTGTTTTTGGCGATTTTTGAACAATCTTTTAATAATTTGGAAAGAAATTTTGGAATTTTCAAAACAACATATTAATGTTTTTATTGAGGTTTTGAGAAACTTTTAGTTAAATCCATGTTTATCATCCCAATTCTAGGGATCAGGTTTTCAAAAATAGAACTATCCAAAGCTTTTGTGAATACATCAGCTAGCTGATCTGCAATGGGAACATGGTGAAGTGATATTAATTCTTTTTTCGTAACAATCTCTTACAAAGTGATGATAGATGTCAATGTTCTTTGTTTTGGAATGAGACACAAGATTTTGATGATGTTTTCGGCTACTTCACTGTCACATGTTAATGGTGTTTTTAATGTAATGATTCCAAAGTCAAACAATTAGTATTGAAGCCACAACAATTGAGCAGTACACTTCTAACAACAATATATTCTGCTTCAACTGTAGAGTTTGAGACTCATGCTTGCTTTTTTGCTCTGCCAAGAAACCAAGGCATTCCCAAGGAACTGACATCCTCTTGAGTTGGACTTCCTTATGATGGGACAGCCAGCAAAATCACTATCTGAATATCCTAAAAGCTTAATATTACCATTAGCAGGATACCAAATACCAAGTGTGGGTGCATCTTTGAGGTATCTGATCATCATTTTCATAGCTATAAAGTGAGACTTCCTAGGTTCTGCTTGGTAACTGGCACAGACATAGGGTGCAAACATGATATCTAGCCTTATTGTAGTTAAGTACATCAAGGATCCAATCATGCACCTATAGAGTGTCTGATCTACCAAGTTATCTTTTTATCAGAAATGAATGGTTTTCTTGTGCATCTGGGGGTGCTACATGGTTTGCAATCATTCATGTTAAATTGTTTTCAAAAGTGTTTTAACATATTTGTTTTGATGATTGAAAGTTCCATTTTCAAGTTGCTTTACATGTAGGGCTGTAAACGAACCAAACGTTCGGCGAACAGTTCGTGAACCGTTCGGCGGGAAGTTCGTTCGTGTTCGTTCGTTTATTAAACAAACGAACACGAACAATATATTTCGTTCGTTTAGTTAAATGAACAAACATAAACATATGTCGTGTTCGTTCGTTTATGTTCGTGAACGTTCGGTAACATGTTCGTTTGTGTTCTATAGTTCATTAGTGTTTTTAGTTTTTTATATTTATTTGAATACTTCAAAATTCCGACAAATTAAATATCTAATAAGTGTCAGTGTATTATATATTCTGTTCATGAACGATTGTTTGTGTTCGTTTGTTTCCATTTGTGTTCATGAACATTAGTTTGTGCTCATTTGTGTTCATCAACGTTCGTTGCCTAAAATTAACAAACAAACACAAACGAACACGAACAAGTTCATTTTCTTAACAAACGAACACGAACATAGAATCTCGTTCGATAAGTGTTCATGAACGGTTCGCGAACACATATATTTCTTAACAAACGAACACGAACAAGGTCTTGTTCGTGTTCGTTCGGTTCGTTTACAGCCCTATTTACATGTAGTCGAAGAAAACATTGCAACTCACCCATGGCATTCATTTCAAATTGTTTTGTCATCAATTTTCTGATATCTTCACACATTTTATCACATGTAAATCCAAAAATGATATCATTCACATAGATCTGTACTCTCAACAGACTTTCCCTTTCTGTTTTAGAAAAAAAAATTATCAATTCTACCTCTTTTGAATTTATGTGATAGGAGAAAAGTGGATAAAGTATCATACCAGACTCTTGGTGCTTGTTTCAGTCCATACAAAGCTTTGCTTAGCTTGTAGACATAATCAAGATGGAATGTGTCTTCAAACCCTGGTAGTCGGCACACATAGAATTCTTCTTGGATTTTTCAATAAAGAAAAGCACATTATTTGTCCATCTGATATACCTTGATGTTATGGTTGACAGCAAAGACCAAGAAGAGTCTTATAGCCTCTAACCTTACTACAGGAGTAAAGGTTCCACCATAGTATACCTTGATGTTGTGGTTGACAGCAAAGAACACAAAATGACATTTGATTGTCATCAGTATCTTTTTCTTGAAGATTTGTCCATCCCATGCAGCAAAATCTTACTGAGTTACTCCCCTCAGCTAACAATCCATTCAGTGAAACTTCACGAAGAACAATACGGAATATCCAAGAAAGCATATTAGCCATCTTTGATTTTTTTTAATTTTTTGGCGTTTTACAGTGAGTGGTATTTAGTAGTATTTGGCGTTTGTTTTTTTGGTTTGATTAAATGGAAGTTGCTGAGAGTTATTATTTTATAAGATTTCTTTTGGCGGTGTAGGTTAGGCGGTGCATTATTATAATAAACTATTCGTCGTTTCAGTTACTGTTTGTAATTATTGTTTTTGATAAACTTTTATCTCTGAAGTCTGTAACACGTCCCGTCTTTCAAGTTTGCCGTTTTAGATTCTAATACAATAAATTTTCCGTCTCTTCATTTTTACTGTTTTGTAGTTACTGTTTCTAGTTACATTTTCAAGTTTGGTTTTTATTTTTTTATTTTTTGGGTTTTTTTATAATAGTTTTCCAAAGTAATTTTATTATAGTTTAGGAGTTTTTGGGGCGTTTTACGGCATGATAGTGTTTTAACAAGCATTTGGCTGTCTGACGTTTTTATTATACACGTCGTTTTTATTATATAACAATCAACTGAAAAAGAAAATTAAAAAAAAAGAATATATAAACAATTGATCTTCCAAATCTTCATTGTCACCGGTCTCTTTCTTCTTTTTGAATCATCTTAACTGGCTGGTTCGACTTTCGTATGATTCATTTTCTTTTTTTTTTTTGTTTTTCAAGTAGTTTTTTTTTGTCGCCGTTTGGAAGCACAAAATCTGACATCAACATCTTTTTCTTGAAGATTTGTCCATCTCATGCAGCAAAATGTTATTGAGTTTACACCCTTCAGCCAACAATCTTGAATTTTCCAACGAACGATGTTTGAATTTTTTAATTTTGGCGTTTTACCGATAAAAAGAACGCCACTAAATAAAAGCACCTTAAACCTCAAAATTTGAGAATGCTAAAATCAATAATGTTTTGCTGTATGAGATGGACAACATTGTTAATCCTCGGTTAAGAAAGATAACTGACAATGTTGTCCACCTCATACAGCTAAACTTTATTGACAACAAACCTCAATAATAATGGTTTTGTATGTTTTGGCGTTATAAATTGGATGGAAGTTGATGATAAAGTCAATAAGATTTTACTCAATGAATTGGACAATATCATCACTTAAGGATTTTTGTCCATTACATTGAGTGAAACCTTACAGACAACCAAACTGAATTTCAAATAAACGTTTTGGTTTAGAAGATATTTGATGTTTGGGTTTTTTGGCGTTTCTAAGACGAATGGTATATATTAAATATGGCGATTGGGTTTTGTGTGTGTTTTTAATTGAATGTCTGAGATGTGTATATATAGGATTTTTTTGCCGGTTTTTTTCGGCGGGATTTTATTATAATTAAGTTTGGCGTTTGAGTAAACTACAAGTTTTGTCCTTTATGTATGTCCCAAATTGCAGGCGCTGTCCTTTGTCTTTAAAATTGATGAGTTTTGTCCTTAATGTTTGCAAATCTTGCACGTTATGTCCTTTATGGCAAACCCAGTTATATTTTTCAGTTAAATGAAGGCATGTGCAGGGCACATGAGGGTAGAAATGTAATTTCACATGACACTTGTCTTTTCCCCTTTATTTATCAAGGACTATTGGGTAAAAGAAATTATGTTTAGGGACTATTGTGTAAGTATAAAAAAGATATTTAAAATAAAAAAACATATAAAAATAAAACAAAACTCTGCATTCTCTCTCTCTAAATTCTCACTCTCTCTCTTCTCTCCCTCCTGCCGCCACCTCCCACCACCACCACCACCATTACCATCCACCCACCACAGATGTAACTACACCAAAACCACCACCGTATTTGGACCACCACCATCAACACCCTCATTATTGTCGGAAGATTTGGTTGGTTCGCCACCAGGTAGCAATCTTTAGAAACAGTATGAAACTATGATCAGAAACAAAAATGAAATTGGTTAGTGAAAGGAGTAGAGGTTGACCATTTCTTATTTTAAAGTGGATGTTAAGGGAAGATAAACTGTCCATCTTGTTCAGGAGGGATTCTTTGAACTCTCTCTCTCTCTCACACACTAAAAAATCCCCCAAACACCACCACCGTATTTGGACCACCACCATCAACACCCTCATCATCACCGGAATCAAGCCTTAGGTCACCTAATATGAACATACAACAGACAATCTACCTCCGGTGCCGTACACCATCACCATCCACCCAACCACGGTCGTCCACCATCACCCTCCACCACATCCACAGTCAAAACCCACAGCCATCCACCCTCACCTGCAACCACCTACCGTCACCCAAAACTCCAGCCATCACTCCCACCATCACCTTCACCGTCCACCCAACCATCACCATCCACCCAACCACGATCGTCCACCATCACCCTCCACCACATCCACCACGTCCACCATTCAAAACCCACCACCAGATCCACATTCAAAACCCACAATCGATCAAACCGTAGAGGGAAATAAAGAGAACGAGAGATGTAAGAGAGATATATACACCAAACCTTAGTGCCGCCGTACTTAGAGAGACATCGGAGGTTGGTAGTCGCCGGGAAATGACCTAATTGCAGGGGATGGTGGCTGGTGGGGGTGATTCTAGAGAGATGGCAGAGAACATTTTGTAAAGAGAGGAGAGAGGGAGTTAGAGAGAGAAAGAGAGAGCATGAACAAATTTTTTTTATATCTTTATTTTTTTTATTTTTACACAATGCACCCTTGTTATAAGTTATTTACAAAATAACCCATAGGGAGGCAAAATGACAAAAGTGCCCTGCACATGCCTTCATTTAACCAAAAAATCTAACTGGGTTTGGCTTAAAGGACATAACGTGCAAGATTTGCAAACATTAAGGACAAAACTCATCAATTTTAAAGACAAAGGACAGTGCCTGCAATTTGGGACATACATAAAGGACAAAACTTGTAATTTACTCTTGGCGTTTTATATCTAATGGCGTTTTTAGTTAGAATGGTGTGTGCTATTTTGTTTGGCGTTTTATTTCATGTGATGGCGTTTTGTGTGGAGAAGTCAAAAGACTTTTTTACCCTTAATGAAGCGCGCCCACGTAATAAAATTGATGTTATTTACGAAAACGCCACCGCGCCAATCTAGTCCATAGATTGTTTTGATCAGACGATTCATAAGCGTTGTTACCGTTCTCACACTTTCCATCGTTTTCTCTAAATCCTGACCCTATATATATATATATATATATATATAATTCGATCCAAGGTTTATTCTGTTCATTTAAGTAAACAAACATCATTACTACAAACATACATCTACAACCCTCCATTATGGTACAATTACAAATGACTCCCTCTACAATATGTACGTAACATCGTCTTTCGGAAATTACCTCCCTTTTATAAAGATGTGAGAATCCGTTTAGGTTTTAGGTTTATTTGGATTTTCATATTTGACCCAACCCATTTGGGTCAGTATCCAAATTACCCTAGCAGGTTTGGGTTAGTGATCTTTCCTTTATGTTTCCACTTTAGGATGGGCTGCAGACCCAATATAAAACCTGTGTCACTAATATTTTTCTGTGTTATATGACATTTGATATTTGTTTTTCATGTGCTAGTTACAAATCCAATAGTTAAGTAGCACCAAATCACTGAAATTATCAAAAAGCAACACAAGTAAAAATAAATCCTAGGTCCGCCAATAATTGGACTAAGATTCAACTGAATAAACCCGAATGACAAACAAATTGGGGGCGCCATTCGGTTGACACCAATTATGAACACCCCGGCCCATGTCAAACACAGCCAAACATAAACCGATCAAAATTCTCAAAGACATGCCATATTAAGCATGGCCTCAATCGAAGAAGAAAAAATAATTCAATACAAACTAGGATGTGAATCATAACATATTTATTTGATTCTTTTCGGCATCCAAGCACATCGTGATTCCGGGCTTTGTCACGCCATTAAAAGGTCTAGCGTATTCTTAACCCGATCAGTTTGCCTTCTTATTAGCAGCACCCATAGCGAAGAACTCGGTAATAACTTCAAGTGGCATGCCTTTCGTTTCGGGCACTTTGAAATAAACAAAAAACCAAGAAATGGTGCACACGACCGCATATATTCCAAAAGCACCCGCTAGCCCGATGGTGGTGAGCAACACAGGAAGCGTGTAAGTAACAATAATGTCACCAACCCAAAATGTAAGTGCACAAATGGCAATACAAAGGCCTCTAACACGAGTCGGGAAGATCTCAGAGCAAAGTGTGTTGGGGATCGGCCCGAAGCCCATCACAAAGGTGCAGAAGTAAACCACAACACTTACGGTGGATATGACCGCATGAACAACTGAGTCCATTGGGATAGTGTTGCTTAATACTAGCACAATAAGTGATGCCAAAAGAACAGGAAGTGTTGCTAGAAGTAACATCCTACACAAAACCAAAGAAAATATTTTGTTTTGGTAAATATTACTGAAAACATATATACGAATTGTAGAATTTACCTTCGGCCCGCTAGATCTATAAGTTTCATGGCGACACCGATGCTAGGAAGCATCAACAAAGTTGTGAGACCGCTGATTAGAAAAGAAGCTGATTCTGAACCAATGCCCATGTTAGCCAAAAGAATTCCTACCCCGGCTTGTTCAAGAATTTGTGGGGTGTAATATAGAACCCCGTTAATGCCAGAAAACTGTTTCGGTTCGTAAACAAAGCCCGTTAATAACAACATTATAATATCAGTCTCGTGTCAAACATAGAGGTGGCAAGATGAGTATGTCGAGTCAAAAGGTTGAAAGCTTCAGTTTTAGCACGTATCAGAACGGGTTACAAACATGTTTTTGTCTATTTTTTGAAATCTTTATTGTTATAAAAATAATTAACTCTTTGAATAAAACGATTAAGGAGATTGTGTGTCTAAGAAGCAGACTTTGACTGACTTTCGACTCATTTGACACATTCTCATTTTAGTTATCTTTTTTATTTGACCGGTTGAGCCTGAATCAACCTATTCATAAGTAAACGAGTCATAAAAGGTAATGCTTCACCTGTTGAAGTATTTGGATCCCAACACCAACAATCAACGCTTGTTTAATTCCGGGTTCAGCAAGATCAGACCAACTTGTCCCTGTTTTAGAAGATGGTGGTGGCTTGATCGCACCCGACTGGATTGGGTTCTGACCCATTGCACCATCTAAACAAAGAACCGATCTGCTCACTAGAGCCGAAGCTCGAACAACATCACCATCACCAGTAACAGCACCCGGAACGAGGAGTGAAGCAACAGACCCGCGTCTAGATTCAGCACCAGTCTCCTGGTGCAAGTAGATCCTCTGTAGCCCGCCAGCATTCTTCCCATCTTCGGACTTTCTGTAGGCCAACTGCCACCCACCACCAATCCCCATGGCACTAGTGGTCTCACCAGGCTGCCTAGCATTTGGCGATATCAACGGGCTTTTTAGATTATTATCATCGGTTTCGTCCTCCGATAAATTCCCTTTTTCGTGATTGCTCTCGACATCCCAGTTGTCAGGTTTTTGTTGTTGATCTCCTTGAAACATGCTTCCAAAGGTAGGAAAGATCATACTTCGCATACTTCCCATTTCGTTTTGTTTCTCGTGTACGCTTCCGAATAGAGTCACCATCGGGTCCATCATTTGTGCAGCCACACTTCCTTGACGCGAAGCAAGGACTAAAGAACTTTGGCCCCTAACCGGCTTAGCCACCCATGATTGACCCTCTTCTGCACCATACAACTTGATCTCATCTTTCTCTCGAACATGATCTTCACTAAGCTCATTGTCAGCATTGATTTCATATTCTTCAACAGATGTTTCACCTCCCACTTCTAGACCTTCAACTAGCAATGCCATTTCACCTGAAAAGGGCCCCCGTAATGTTATAAATCATCTCGTATTCCAAAAGTTTTGTGATAATTAGGGGTGGCATTTTTGTACACGACACGAAAATAATCAGGTTTCGGGTTGTCTTATCAAAGCCTTTGGATAAACAGCTCGTGTTCGGCAGACATCTTTAACCCGTTTAGTTAAATAGGCCGACCCACCTCCTTGTTTAATTGATCAGGTCAACCCTCCAACCTGTTTACGGCGTGTTTAACTTAATTTTTACAACCTACCACCCGATTAAGTTTAAAACTTGATTACGATATGTGAACCCGTTTGCACATTTAGATAAAACGGATAAACAGAGGTCGTGTTCTGGTTACATGATTTTAAGTGTGTACAGGTTAGTTGATGTTTTCGACGCAAGTAAATATATGGGTCGGGTTCGTATTGAACAATTTTAACCTGTCAACCCACCAACCCGACTTGATCGACACCCCTAACTGATAATCAAGTGCATTTTGAAAAGGGCGCACCTGAGACATCTTCTTTGCCCCGAAGTGACTGCAGGACATGTTTAGCTTCATCCATCTTACCTTTACTGACCAACCACCGTGGAGATTCAGGCAAGTAAAACACCGCGAGTATAAAGTAAGCAATGGAAGGTAACGAAAGGACCCCGAGCATCATTCTCCAACTAGCACTGGACTGTAAAGACATGAAGAACACCATTGTGTATGCTAAAAACATTCCAACACAACCCGTGAACTGCGGGAAAGTGTTCAACAGTCCCCTAATGTCCGAAGGGGCAGTTTCGGAAATGTAAAGTGGCACAAGTGTCACAGCCAAACCTATCCCAAACCCATCAAGAAGTCTTGCCACTAGCAAAACATAAACATTTGGTGCCCAAAACATTACCAAACCACTCAGGAAATAAAACAATGAAGATATTATGAGCATTGGGCGTCTCCCGACGGCGTCTGACACCGATCCCGAGAAGGTGGTGATCACTGTAGCACCGATAAGTGACATGGACACGATTAGACCTTCGATTGTTGGTTGTGTTTCTAGATGGAACTCTTTTTTGATGTAAAGAACAGCTCCTGCATGTTTAGATATATATTGTGCGATTATGCTGAATGTATATAATTATATTAATACAATTTTAATTGTGGGATTATGTAATGACCAGACCTGCAATTGTGGCATTATCCCATCCTTGCAACATGTTGCCCATTGATGCAGCAATGGCTACATACACAGCTCCCTTCGTCGACATTTTAACGCGCTTTTTTAAGGTATAAACATCAACAAGATTTCTTATTTGATGATTCTTAAGCAATGTGAATCTAAAATCAAAGAGTTCAACAAAACTGTGGGCATAATGGAGATCAATACATCAAAGTGAAGATCCATCACACATGATCATGGAGATACAAACATAACTAATTATTTTGGTATGTTTTTCAATGATTTTCTAGAGAGAGAGAGAGTAGAGAGAAGAGGTATGAAGCTTTTGTTTCTGATCATAACAAATACCAGTTTCTGAATATGGATTCCGAAGAACATGGAGATTTCATGGAGGTTAATATGTCCTATGTTTTCAGTTTTATTTCAAGATCCTAAATTTAATGATAGATCTCCCATAAACATGGAAATTTGAGGGAAATCATGAACAAACGTCCAATATGTACCTATGTTTTCAATTTTGTTTCAAGATCCTAAATAAACGAGTGAATTAATGAAACCCACAATTAATGTCTCTTTTACATTTAATACAGAATCAACCAAAATAACTTAGTTTGGAAAAGACTGTCGGTCAGAAATCGGGGCTCTAGATGAGGGACTATACGGATTTTTTGTCCATATTTTGTTTGAAATATTAAACTTAGTTATGTTTTAATATTTGTGTTTATTATTATTATTCGGACATGTAATTATCTGTGACATATAATTAGGACACTAACTTAGAAGATTAGATGATAAGCGGTTTAGGAAGGTAAGCGGGTCAAGCTCTCATATCAAACTGCCATGGCAGTTACCCGCCAAAGTTAACCGCCAATATGTATGTTTAAATAGTTATTGCCGGGAAATATTTCCGGTTACCAAGACATTTTCAAGTTTCCGAAATTGTCCATTTATTTCTTTCGATATTCACTGTATATTTCGTATTGTTCTTCATTGTCTGTGCATAAACATAATCATGTCTGCAAATCACAATAAATCTTCCGCTGCAAATGTATTTGGTGATGTTTCGGTTTTCCAACATAGTGGTATCAGAGCCACTTCAGAGAATCGATCAGAAATCAAACCAAACTCTACTACTCTTCCTTGTCAACACTGCACCAATGAGAAAAATGAAAGATGCAAGCGAATTCCCCGTATTAGACTTTGTTATTATTGTCACTTACCGGGTCATCAAATCTACAATTGCAAGGCTAAGGAGAATGATGAATCGACGCAACTGTTAAAGCAAGCCATTAACGCCGGGATTAGGCGACAGGAAGAAGAAGTGCACTGCCAAGATGAAATGATAGTCACCGGTACTGAGGGTGGACTGTGGGCAGATATATGGTACGTTAATCCGACGTTCAATCATCATTTTTCGGGTAATCTTAATGTTTTCAAAAGGGTGAAACATATGATGGGTGTAGAGACTAGATCTGGTATGAATAATTTTCTGTTTATAAGAGGGGTAGGATCGGTGGAATTGAAAACAGGGAATGAAACACTGAACGTTCAAAGTGTTTTTTTATTCACCGGAGATCGACAGGAATGTACTAAGCCTTGATCAATTAACATTACAAGGCTTCACGGTCAGAAAATCCGGTGATAAATGTAAAATATATCCCATGTTTTCCACTCCGGTGATAAATTCAATAAATGATGCAACTGGTCTGACGAAAGAAGAAGAGTTGGGTGTAAATGAGAAGCGCAGGCTGCAAGAACTGAGCAATGAAGATGATGAATTCAAGGAAGCATATCTGAATTCTTATTTCGAAACTTTAAATGTTTCGAATGAAAACGAAGATGATTGGAATTTGCTAATTTTAAAATCATTAGAATTCCATGAATTTGCAGATTGCAAAGCATTAATAAACATGCTTGATGATAGAGAATATGTATTTAAATACAGAGTTGAACTTCAACAGAAGTTTAATGAAATGGTGCGATGGTTCCTAAATGAATACATGGGAATAACATCCAGACCAGTTCCTCCTTACTCTCCAAGTCAAAAGAAGATTGACTTGTTAAGTTTATTCATCCTTGTGGCAAGAGACGGCGGGTACAGAGATGTTACTACCGACAACACATGGCCAATCATAGCAAAAGATCTGGGATTCGAATATAACGATGGTGACTACATGAGGATTGTATACGCTATGTACCTAGATGTTCTAGAATATTATTATAAATATAAATCGGTACAGGAGAAAGTGCATGTGAAGGAAGTGGTGAATGAAAGTGCTGAATCCTCTCAACGACGTCACAGGAAGACAAAGAGTGCAGATATGGGTCGGGATGTTGCTGCAAGTGAAGATCAGAAGGGTGCAGAGTCAGAACAGGCGGCATTCTTTGCTGGAATTGATGAGGATAACTGGAATCAAGTAAAGAGACGGAAGAGATTCAATTTCAATTATGCAAGATGGGCCGTTGAGGAAGCAAACCGAAGCGTCATGAATCAAGCTCTGAAACATAACCAAGTTTAAGGGGGTTATGTTAGAAATATTAAACTTAGTTATGTTTTAATATTTGTGTTTATTATTATTATTCGGACATGTAATTATCTGTGACATATAATTAGGACACTAACTTACAAGATTAGATGATAAGCGGTTTAGGAAGGTAAGCGGGTCATGCTCTCATATCAAACTGCCATGGCAGTTACCCGCCAAAGTTAACCGCCAATATGTATGTTTAAATAGTTATTGCCGGGAAATATTTCCGGTTACCAAGACATTTTCAAGTTTCCGAAAATTGTCCATTTATTTCTTTCGATATTCACTGTATATTTCGTATTGTTCTTCATTGTCTGTGCATAAACATAATCATGTCTGCAAATCACAATAAATCTTCCGCTGCAAATGTATTTGGTGATGTTTCGGTTTTTCAACATATTTTACAAGTCACATAACTTCAAATGGATCAAAAGTTATGCTTGTTTTATGTTCGACCTTTTTTTCTAGCCCGCGGCTTTTATCCACTTGTTTCAAATACTTTGTGTTAGGTAGGGTATGATGCTACTTTGTGTTATGCAATGTCGAGTTTGGCAATACATGTTGAGTTCGATTTACATGCAGTTTTTAGTTTTTCGATAAAACTAATAATAGCTTGGATCAAAGTTGAACAATAGTGAAATGAAAACTGAATATAAGAAAGAATAAACAGCATAAACTTTCAACATCATACACATTGGCAATATCACTAGGTTGAGCTTCTCTTAACTTGAATACATTCTAAATCACTGACAATTCGGTTGCAGCAGCATTGATCTTGCCAACGAAAGGTGGTCCAACCGTTGACGGTTAACCCACCAGCAATAACTTCACTTCCACAGTACCACGGTTAATTGTGGCTGCAGCCGAAGGGACCTGAGCT
The DNA here is from genome assembly GCA_030545235.1 of Helianthus tuberosus. Taxonomy (NCBI): domain Eukaryota; kingdom Viridiplantae; phylum Streptophyta; class Magnoliopsida; order Asterales; family Asteraceae; genus Helianthus; species Helianthus tuberosus. Next base: position 7,235 of record JARYGA010017027.1, on the reverse strand, counting down.
GCGATGACAGCTCATCCAAATATTCAAGTCGTGTGCTGGTGAAGTAATCAAGTAATGCACAGTAAATACCCACAAGAACATTGCATCAATTGTTTGCCTACAAACTTCCAGACCAAGAACATCAGCTATCATTTCCTTAGTTTCCTCTCCTGAAAATCAAATTTTGTCCATTAGCCTTAGTTTGTAAACTGTGGCCCAACATGCATAGCATCTGGCCCAAATATTGTTATTTTGTGGCCAAACATAATTGAAATCTGCACTTACTAAATTGCAGGAACCAAGCAACAAAACCAGTGAACCTTGATCAAACGTTGTTATGGATCTTAAGGACGCAACATGGCGCTTGTTAAGTGGATTACGAACCTCCATTAAGGAAGGCAAATTATGCAGCAGCATAGTGATCACGACGATTTCGCCTGTTGGACCTTGAAAACTTGAAAAACCGAGTCCAAGATTTCTTGTTTTTGAGAGATGGCACCTTCAAATCTTTCTTTTCATAAACTTCACTCATGTACCCAACAACAGCCTAGTGACCAAAAAGTAAATAAATTACCAAGTTATGCATGGAAGTTAAAGCTAATTAAACATAAACAATGATGAAAGTGATGATTCACCTGGGCGCCTTGATCTATCACATTACGTGGCGGTAATTCCAAAGGATTCCCTTCAACTTTCAACACGCGTAACTTTGATAACATCCTAAACGAATCTGGAAGGACACGTATTTGGTTATTGCACATATCCAACTCTTCCAGAAGCTCCAGGTTTCCAATGGATCTTGGTAATGATGCCAGGTCAGCAAAGTTGTTGCTGATATCGAGCTTAGTGAGAGTAGTAGCAAAGCATAGGCTCTCCGGCACGGATTCAAGCTCATTAAAACTTACATCAAGTTGTTGGATGCTTTTTAATGATGACATAGTGGTTGGCAACCTGCCGATATTGTTGTACCGAACAGATAGTCTCTGTAAAGAATTAATTCTTCCCACCGCTTCTGGTAAAGCTTTAAGCTTGTTATAGTCTGCAAGAAGCTCTTTGAGTGATAGACAATGACCAACAGAATGTGGGATTTCTTCAATATCATTAGTTTCAATATTTAGTTTTTGTAAACTAACGAGTGAACCAATCGAATCAGGAAGAAATAACAGGCTGTTTGAACTCAAATCAAGTTCTTGAAGGCGTGACAATCTACCTAAACTTGCAGGTAAAGAAGTCAACACGTTATCGTGTAGATCAAGACAGATTAAGTTAACAAGATCACCTATAGACTCTGGGAGTTCCATAATTTTGTTGGAATGAAGATCTAGTTTCGTTAATGATGAAAGGTTGCCTATGGAAGATGGCAAGACAACTAGACCATTTTCGGATAGATCAAGTGTGATTAAGCTCGTTAACTTCCCTATCGAATCGGGAAGCCATTCTATTTGGTCCATAAGTTTATTACCAAGATTAAGATCTTTGGTTCCTTTCTTTGAAGACACTTCAATCAGACTAGCAAGCTTTATAAGACTCAATTTCTCACCATCTGCACCTACAAAATTTAACCAATTATATACCAAATAAAAACAAATAAAAAAATTAAACTTTAAGCGACAAAAAATTCATAACAATCTCACCAGAACTAACAGCAGGTTTTAGAGAAGAATCCACAATCCGAGGCGTGGAAAATTCATCCAATCGAAGCCCTCTTCCTCCAATCGAGCCGCCATAAAATGTTGACTTGGAATTCTTTACATAGCTATCATCTCTTGTAACCAAATCAGACCTTTTGACAGATTCTTTATCAAAGGACAATCTTGAAGTGGAGGCCGTAGACAAACTCATACTACTCGGCGTACTTTGATTAAGATTTGCACCAGAAAAGGAAGCTGAATTCGTTGAAGGCGAAGAACTACTTGAATTTGATGCAGTTGATTGCGTATTATTAATAACATTATTATTAACATTGTTATTAACATTGTTATTAACAGTATTACTAGAATTCGATGAAACGCAACATTTGGAAGCTCTCTGAATCATTTCGTCGAAAAGTTGATGGTAGTGTTCAAGCTCTAGCAATTTAACAGCATCCCTCTTCTGTTCTTTGGTTTGAAACTGGACAAAGTGCTTCTGCATCTCTATCAACACATTGAAGAGTTCTTCAGGGATGTATTTTCGCCGCTTTTGGCGGGAAATGACGTCGGTTTTCGATTGTTCTTCTGTGTCTGCGTTTCTGATCAGTATGAGTGCAGCTTCAACATCATCGATTCCGGGTCTTGCAGGAAGAGATCTGTGAATTCTCATTATCTCTTCCACTACTTCATCTGCTGATTTTAAAGATGAATCCATACCCTTCTCCTGTATCAATGTAAAATCAATAAACAGAATGGTTTCTTAGAGAATAATATTATGAACTTCAAGTTGAACTAGAAGTTTGAAAACTGACCTTCAGATTTTTGTGGATTTTTGTTCTTGAGAAGTGATCGTAGTGAAATCACGAGTCTGATCAAGTGTGTGTGTTGGTGAATGCTACAGAAGTCTTGTATTTAAGGGACACTCGTTGGAGGTTGATGTCCATCATTTCAGTTAACTATTCTCACTTTGGAACAACGACTCAAAATGTTTTTAGTTATATACACTTATTGTTAGTATAATAATATTAGAGCATCCACAATAAGACCCACTAAAAACACCTAAAAACATGTCCAGTCAGCTGCCACATCAGAAAAACACTCACCCTTCAAAAACATCAAAAACCCACTCAATAAGAAAACACAAAAACACATAAAAACATTGCCACATCATCACCATGTAAGATTAAATATATTATGTATTTAATATTTAATCTATAGCCATTATAATCATTTACATAATATAGATCAAAATATATTATAACCTATTAAATAATTAGTTGGTAATTGTTGATGGACCATATTACCCTTATTAACTAATTAGGTTTCCTCCTGGGTGCTTATATAAGGAGAATTATGTGGAGGTTAAAGTGTTACTCAGTTACACAATCAGACACACCCCATAAGATCATAACATCATATTTCGACCTCCATCTCCTACAGCCGATACCCTTTCGGTTTTCTAAGTCCCCATCATTAGATTGCACCCTAAGGAGGAACCAGACCAAGATGACAATCATGTCAAACCTTATTGCTGCGTCTCCATCTGGATTCTCTGCTAGCCTGTGCTGATGCAATCAAAGGTATGTTTTCATGTTTTCCCTCATGTATAAACAGAACTGATCCAACATGTGGTATCACAGCATATGTTGATTAGTCAGTTATGTTTTTTATCCATTATTCTGGGATAGAAATCTGGAAAACGGAGTTTGAAAACTTAATAAACCATTACAGTAGGTTTCGAGTTCTTTGAATGTCACCGAAAACACTCTTTCGATAAACTGAATTGGTTAATAATGTGACTCGAAATCGAATAGGTTAATTTTATGTCCGAAATCTGTTTTAGAAACCTTAAAATTCAGGTTTCGGGTTCCAGAATTCATGTTTTAATTATTTAGGGTTCATCATGTTCTTAGTTAAAATTCGAAATATTCTTTAAGTTTTGGAATATGATTTGAATTGTTAAATGTTTCCCTAATTTTGATCTAATTTTGTCTAGTAAGTTATTTTCGAAATCTGTTAAATGATAAACAGATTATGATTTCGAAATTTTGTGATAAAAATAGATCAATGTTATAATTGGAAACTCTATCACAATTCTTAATTTTCGAATTTTAGTTATGTTATCACAATAAACAGCAACTGGATCGCACAAGATCAGATCACATAAGAGATGATCTGATCGCATAAGATAATCGCACAAGATCAGATCGCATAAGAGATGACCTGATCGCACAAGACTGCATAATCGCACAAGATTTGTGAATCGCACAAGACTTGTGGATCGCACAAGACTTGTGGATCGCACAAGACTTGTGGATCGCACAAGACTTTTAAGCTGTTTAGTTCGATCCGCGCTAACGGGTGGTTTGCTATTAAATAATTGGTTTTGTAATCACTTAGTTAATTAATAAGGATCAAATAATGTTTTTACAAAACCAAAATGGCTTAACTTGAATGAGCTTCTGATGTATCAATTCTGGCCAAAGCTGATTTGATGCGTCTACTTATCGTTCAAGTATTACGAAAGCTATGTTGTGTGTGCATCATAAGCATGAATGTCTTAATTTCTGGCCAAAGCTGATTTAATTCATTCATAGATGGCATACTCAACAAGTGCATAACCAAAGTGATTGTCTCAATTTCTGGCCAAAGCTGATTTGTTACAACCACTTTGCACATATGCTTAAATGATTACACTTCTGGCCAAAGCTGTTTTGTTTTCGTTTAAGTAGAATTTTAGCTAAGTCTATTATTTTGATGTTAGTAATAGACATATCACAACATCTTCACATAATGATCCTTATATTAATGATCCTTAATTAATTTTTATGATCATTTCGTCTGCCTTATTCTTAGTACCCATAATTTTACTCACTATAATTTTTCTTCTATAAGTCTATATCTCATCCACATAAAATTCCTAAATCTAATATGTTTTGCTTAAAGTTTCTATTAGAATTAGCTCTTAAATTAAATCCTTGATTATCTCTTAAGACATGATAATCCTATTGCTCTCTTCTGATAATGATTACTACAGAAGAAAAGTAGAGCATGATGATTAGGATAAATCGAACATGATGTCTCTTATGATAATCAAGAACTTTCTAACATAATGCTATCACTAAAGTTATTCCAGATTAAGTCTTTCCTAAGACTAATCTATTATGTGCTGATTAATCACAAGAACTCCTAAGATGCATGCCTTTATTTAAAATTCTAAATTATAAGGTTAAGTGGTATATGTGAATGCATTATAATGTACAATACCATGACCCATAAAGTTAAGGGCTTACGCATGGAAATAAGTACATTTTTTTTCAGTACATTACATACTAAGATTTTCACTTGTACAATTTGATGCATTATAAATCAACTATAACACTCAAAAGTACCAAAGTATAATGAGTGTGTTGATAAGCAACATATGTACAAAGAAATAAATATTAGAAACTGGAAAATAAGTTGGTACTCACCTTACAACCACTTAAAACTTTAAAAGAGGATTGTTCTAACGTCCATAGACAAAATACAAGTACAAAATCCCAACTCTAAGGTTCTTCAAGGGAAAATCTCACTGCATAATTATGCCATTACACTAGGCATAAGCAACGAGACTATCCATTACTCTAAAGAACAGTTGGATAAGTTAATTATGTAGTCATTTCCTAATGATATTTAAGTCTGATAATTTGTTTAATATTCCAATTAACACATGATTAGTTGACTCTAGTTCCATACGTTTCCTTACCAGAACTCGACAAATAACTAACATGAGAGTTAGTGACAAAATTAGATGTTAAGGCTATAAGAACCATAATAAGCAATCTTTTAACAAAGCTTTTCGATACCTTACATATTCTGAAGATTAATCAGAATACAGTATCATTACTTAGGCTATGTCATGAAGGTTGTGAGGTTTGCATAGTCAACATAAAGTCACATTATCTTAAACTTTCATCTTATTTGTTCTAAATATCTGGATTGAAACATTACTATGATGAAACTAGATGATACCTTACATTTTTCACAACTTTTGTCATCATGAAAATGAGAATTTGACAAAAGGAAAATGAGACTTATAAATTTTCATCCATTATAACCGAAATTCATGAGAAATCATGACATGGTTAATGAGGATGATTATTCAACTAATCTCATTCTAAGTGATTTTAAATCATGACATTAAAGTCATAAATATAACTTGGCTTAAGGAATAAGTATGGGTCCATCATAAGTCATTCATTGACATTCGTGGAACTTATTCCAAATGGAATATTCAGACATAATTTATTTATCATTTGAAAGACTATCAACTTGTATCTAAATTTTGTCGCATATAGACCACGTTCTTAGAAGAAATCTACTCAAGTATGTACTTATTAAGATTTCTATTAAATATGTCCTTAAGTTTTTATGACATTTGGACGTTAAGGAAATCAATTAAAGTCTAACATATATATGATATGTTCCCACGTCACGTACCTTATTGAAACTTCTCTTGTAGCATTTCTAGAGACATCAAAGATCAGTGGGAGCATTAAGTGTCTTAATAATAACTTGCAATAGTTGCAAGAGGTGGGGGAGTGAAAAATTAAAAATTTTACATTACTTCAATTTACACCTCTTGTACAAGACACTGCTCCATTATGATACTGTTCTATCATAACTTATCTCCTTAAATCTAATGCTACTCTTACAAAAGTTTCATTGTTGCCTAATTGTGGGCGCACTTAGATTGCCTAATTGTTGGCGCACTTAGATTTCTTACCTAAACTAACATAATCCTCAACAAGAGAAACTACAATGACTAACGTCATTAACTTGTTTCTCTATTAGAATTTTGTTGGTCGTTACATATTGACCCTAAGCATGCTGATTTCCTAAAGATTTCTAAGGTCGGTGGGAGCAGTCAAAGTCCTTATCATGATTTGCAAGGAATACAAGAGGCGGGGGGAAGAGTGTCATTAAATTTCACTCCAAATTTAACTCCGATTACACCTCTTGTACACCATACTGCACCAACTCTTACAAACTTAGAATCCTGAAAATGATAGCAACCTAACCAAGAGCTAATCCATAAAATTGAAACTTCTAATGAACCCAATAATCAACTCAGGAGGTCATCTAGGTTTAAAGGCCTACTAACTTTGATGATTACATAACCTCCCTAATTGAAGTTGAAATGGATTTTGGAAATGTTTACTGATCCTATCCCTATCTCTTCAAATTAAGCCATTAGCGTCAATTAATCTTCTGAATGGAATAAAACAGTTTTCTAGTAAAACTGATTTTATGTGTTCGTATAACGTTTGGGATTTGATTGAATTACCTAAGAGTATTCATAACTAAACCAAATCCTAATATAAGCGTTAAGATACAAAGAGGCATGATTGATTGTCAAAGGTCATACTTAGAAAGAGATAAATTATTAAAGAATCTTTATTACATATCTAATAAAAGATTTCTTTGAGGATCATCACTGTTCTAGTAGCTTATAATAGTTTAAAGCTACATTAGATGAACATTATAAACAATTTTCCCTAACAAATGGCTGACACATTTACATGTTCATTAGATAACAGCCTAAAGTTTCAAACTGAAGGTTAAAGAACACTTTATTTGTAA
>JARYGA010017026.1:0-35469 GCA_030545235.1 Helianthus tuberosus | reverse complement strand
GTTATATGATTATGTGTGTAATGTAACGCATGTATATAATGTAGTCGCACAACACGAATCTGATCGCACAAGCCTTTGGGCTTTTGCTTCACACCCTTCTAGGCCTACACTTCTTGTACTCGAAACCAAAAGGGCAGCCCCTGATGGGTTCGGCCCACCCCCCTTACACGCATAACCCATGAGGAGGGTGTATACTCCTCATTATTTGCAAATCACACAACACACACAAACCCGACTCTCTCTTTCTCTCCTCTCGAAGCCGTCTGCCACAATCCCACTTCTCGAAGCTTTCTTGATTCAGATCACCCTTGTTCTACCTTCCAACCGGTTAGTGATTCATGATTATTGTTTTGTTAGAGTATATTGTGATTTATATGTTTCTACATAATGAATTAAGAATGAGTGATCATGATATAAACTGTTGAGGCTTGTGTTCATGTAAATCGGCTCACATGTGTAATATGTTAGTTCAACATAGGATTTGATAATCGTGTGATGATAATAATGACCTAGAACCAAGTGAATGTAATCGGCCACATGTATTTGTATTCGGATAGAATATGAGATTTGGCTTGAGTTATTGGATGATTAATTAAGGATCTTGATCTTAATCATACTATTTGATTCGGCATGATGATGATGATGAATTGTTGTTTATGTTTTGAATATGATTAGGGTTCATAGGAATTTGATGTTAAAACCCTTGTTTGATCGATTATCGCATGTTTGGAAACTGTTAGTGTTGATTTGATCGGATGGATAAGAAATTGGAAACTGTTAGAAAAGATTTGCATGATTTTAGGAAACATAAAATTGATTGCACAAGTTCCCCTAATCGCACAAGGGCAATCGCACAAGCCCTGGTCACACAAGACAGTCGCACAAGATTTGTGCAACTGTTTAAGCACATTGTACAAACTAGAACTGCATGATCGCACAAGACAAGCAGATCGCACAAGGTGGTGCCGATCGCACAAGTCTTGGGCCACACACATCTGTTAAACTTTGTTATGCCGTTGGGCCCTAAAGCCAAAACCCAGGTGAATTTTATAAATAACCAAAAAAAAGGGATATTCTCGGTGGTTTGGGAATGGGTTAAGAAACGAAAACGGAACCTACATATTCTCCTTGGGTAGAATATGTACCTCCATCCTCCATGGGAAGGATGACAACATTAAACCTGCGTATTCTCCTTGGGTAGATTACGTACCTCCATTCCTCCGTAGGAAGGATGACAGCATATAACTTACTAGACACAACTCTATCATGAAGTCCCTCATTTTTATATTGACTTAATAGCCGGGCCAATGGTGAGCGGGTCATTAGTTAAATAGCGCTATTAGGTTTGACAAGCCTCACACCGTGCCGCAGAGGACGGGAGTGGACTAGTGGATCTGGGCACTTAGTCAATGATGATAGACATTGACGTAGGGCACAACATGACTCAGTCAGATGTCGATATGGTAACGGGTCTAGTGGTTAACATGGGGAAGCCCCCACTGGTTATGGTTTGGGAAACAAGGAATTGGTTAACACATGGTTTTCGAAAGAACTTATGATTTTTTTTTGTTTTTTTAGAAACCCTTTCTCTCTCCCCTTAGGCGATTTTGGTTCCTTCTTGTAACCCTAGTTTTTTCTTGTGATCATTTGTATAACAGTCTGTGATTAGAGATTTGATCTATTGAATCTCTATAACGAACTTGTTAGCAGTTGTGAACGATTTAAATCCAGGGTTTTTTCGTTTCTGTTTTTTTTTCATTCGCCGCCCTAAAGATCATTACGAGTCCCTGAATTATTAGATTGGTTGTTATTGATCGCGATTAACTGAGATTAATTTAGCTAGATTGATACACCGGTTTAATAGATCAAGGGTTGAATATTGGATCTAGGGTTTAAGGATTAGGGTTTCTTGTGGGTTTTTTGCGTATGACATTGTGGTGGAGTGTTACGTGATTTTGATGCATGGAGAGAAATAGAGATCAGGGTTTGGAGGATTTAGGGTTTCAGTCGTTTAATGAAAGATTGCATGGGGATATCTTCATCAGGAACAGCAATGTGAAGCCGGCAAGCACACAGGAGGTCCGAGGTAACATGCTTTCATTTGCGAACAATAATGATATCAGAGCCTTAAAGATTGATGGTAATCCATTGCTACCGAGACGTGGTAATATCCAGAAAGAGCCAACTCGGATTAATGTTATTGACGAACTCGAGAAGATCACTGTTCCGGTTCAGGTGGGTAACTTAAATGTAGTTCAGGATCCGGAAAAAGATATGGAGAAAGACACAACCAATTGCTCGTATGCAGCTAAAGTGATGATGAATAGGTTGTCTAAGAAAGAAGTAAATTTCAGGAAGTTGGATTCGGTAGACACGGTGCAGGATGCGGATGTGTTTATCCCTAGGGAGGTCGTCCGAAAGGTCCAGGAAAAGTTTGAAAATGTTTTGTATGGCTATTTCTTGGGTAATCGTCTTCCTTTCCCAGTGGTGGAGTATTATGCTAAAAACGTGTGGTCTAAATATGGGTTCTCCAAACTTATGATGAATTCGGATGGTTTCTTTTTCTTTAAATTCGATACTAATGAGGGCATGGCTAAAGTGTTAGAAGGAGGGCCTTGGTTAATCAGGAAAGTTCCTTTCTTTCTGAATGTGTGGTCTCCATCAGTTAGCTTGAAAAAGGAGGGCATTAAGTCTGTCCCGGTATGGGTGAAAGTGTTTAATGTTCCTATATCTGTTTACACGGATGATGGATTGAGCTTGTTAGCTTCTAAGATAGGGACTCCAAAGAGACTTGATGTGTATACGGCTGACATGTGTGCAGACAGTTGGGGTAGGAGTAGTTTTGCTCGAGCATTAATTGAGATAGATGCGGATAATGAGCTGAAAGAACACATTGTTGTTGCTATTCCGAAGCTTGATGAGGAAGGGTACATTACTGAGAAGGTGAAAGTGGAATATGAATGGCAACCGCAATGTTGCTCGGTATGTTGTATATTTGGCCATAATGACCAGACTTGTGCCAAGAATGTCCAAAATAAGGCCAAACAAGTGGTTGTTGATGAGGATGGGTTTACTACGGATAAGAGGAAGGTAGCTCGGGTGGGTGTCATGCACAAAAAGCAAAAACAGAAGTTCATTTATAAGCCAAAAGTTAACAAAACTGGGCCAAGCACATCTGGTACAAAACAGGATAAAATGGATGACACTAGGAACGAAAAGGTGAAAACACAAAATTCTTTTGATGCCCTATCTACGGGTGATGGGGATTTGGATGCGGGCAACATTCGAAATGTTAATGAGGGAAATCCTGGTAGAAGAGAAGGTAAAGGAGAAAATGAACGACTGGAGGATGAGGTTGTGGAGACGGTTCCTACTGAAATGTCGGCTTTTATGCAAGGTGTTCATCAAAATCATTCTGAGGGGGCAAGCACTCCCGGTAACATCGGTGTAAATGGATAGTATAGCCTCATGGAACATAAGGGGTTTGAACCGACCTCTGAAACAAAGTGAGGTTCGTATTTTATTATCTGAAAATAAGTTATCTGTTTGTGCTATTCTTGAATCTCATGTGGATATCATGAAGCTTGATAAGGTGTGTAAGGGTGTTTTTCGGTCTTGGAGTTGGACATCAAATGGTGGGTTATGTAATCGTGGGACTAGGATCATATTGGGTTGGAATATTGAAGTGGTTGACATTATGATCTTGGACCAAACGGACCAAGTCATTCATACACAGGTCTTTTCCAAAGCTGATAATAAATCTTTTTTTGTATCGTTTGTTTATGCAAAGAACAAATACCAGGAGTGAAGAAGTCTTTGGGATAGTTTGTGTAAGCAAAAGTTTTTTTGCCATGATAAGTCTTGGGTCGTAATGGGTGATTTTAACTCCGCTTTACATATTGAGGATTCTCTGCATGGTCCTTCCACTCATACGATCGGAATGAGAGAATTTAATGAGTGTGTTCAGTTTTCGGAGCTGCTAGATATTAACAGTCATGGGCTGCACTACACATGGAACCAGAAACCAAAGCATGGTATTGGGTTACTAAAAAAGATAGATCGTGTGATGGGCAATATGAAGTTTTTAGAGATGTTCTAGGATGCGTTTGTTTTATATCATCCTTTTCGGATATCTGACCATACCCCGTGTATTCTGCGAATGGTGGCTTCGGTCAAGAACCATCCGAAACCGTTCAAGTTTGCTAACTTTATTACATCGAAGCCGGAATTCAGGGTGTGTGTAGAACAGGAGTGGAAAAAGCATGTTGACGGGTTTACAATGTTTGCGGTCACAAAGAAGCTCAGAAACCTGAAACCAGCTATGCGTAAAATTTTGTTTAATCAGGGTAATCTGCATGACAAAGTAGCTGACCTGAGAAAGAAGCTGGATAATATCCATACTCTTATTGATACCAATCCATTTGATATTGATCTTCGTAACATGGAGGCTAAGTGTCTTAAAGATTTTCAGATGGCAGCTTATGATGAAGAATGTTTTCTTAAGCAAAAAGCTAAGGTGGAGTGGTTGTGTGCTGGAGACTCTAATACTAAATTTTTCCATAACAGTGTGAAGTGTAGGAATGCCAGAAGTAAGATTCACTCTATCAGGGATGTTAATGGGGTCCGTTATGAGGGAGAAGGTATTTTTAATGCGTTGGTTTCTCATTATGCTAATTTCTTGGGTATGGAGGATCGGGTGACTAGTATTAATATGGATGATATTTGTGTCAATACTCTAAGTACTGAAGTTGCAGTCAATATGGTTCGGCATGTAACTCGAGAGGAAGTTAAAAATGCTATGTTTAATATTGGAGAGAATAAAGCTCCGGGTCCAGATGGGTATACTTCGGCGTTCTTTAAGTCTTCTTGGGATATTGTGGGTGAAGATGTGACCTCCGCAGTGCTAGAATTTTTTGATAATGGCAAACTTTTAAAACAACTAAATCACACTATTCTTGCTCTTGTTCCTAAAGTTGATATTCCGGACTCGGTGATTGACTATCGTCCGATATCGTGCTGTAATGTTTTGTATAAGTGCATAAGCAAGATCATTACGGATCGAATCAAGGGTAGTTTGGAGAGATTGGTGAGTATTAATCAGTCTGCTTTCATTCCTGGAAGGAAAATTTCGGACAATATCTTGCTAACTCGAGAGCTGATGCATAATTACCATTTGAATAAGGGCCCTGCTAGATGTGCGTTCAAGATAGATATACAGAAAGCCTATGATACGGTCAACTGGGAATTCTTAGAGAATGTGCTTAAGGCTTTTGGTTTTCATCATAGGATGGTTGCATGGATTATGGAGTGTGTTACTACGACGTCGTTTTCTGTTAGCATTAATGGTAATCTGCATGGTTATTTTAGAGGAAAACGGGGGTTGAGGCAAGGTGATCCTATGTCGCCATACCTTTTCACGTTGGTTATGGAAGTCCTATCTTTATTGCTTCAGCATGTGGTTGTGTCTAGTAATGGGTTCAAGTATCATGCTCAATGTGCTAAACAAAAAATCATTAATGTCTCTTTCGCTGATGACCTATTTATCTTTGTGCATGGGGATGTTTGTTCCGTGGGGAAAGTTAAGCAAGCTCTTGAGAAGTTCACTAGTATTTCGGGTTTGATTCCGAGCCCTGCCAAAAGTACGGTGTATTTTTGTAATGGTCCGCTTAACGTTAGACAGGATATCCTTCATTTGATGTCGTTTCAAGAGGGCTCTTTTCCGGTTAAATATTTGGGGGTGCCGTTAATAACTACCAAGCTCATTTTTAAGGATTGTAAACCTCTTGTTGAGCGTATGGAAAAGAGGATTGATAGCTGGCTTAACAAGTCTCTGTCATTTGCGGGTAGGTTACAACTTGTGAAATCTGTTTTATCAGCCATGCATATTTATTGGGCTTCGGTCTTTATCATTCCTACTCGGGTTATTCATGAGCTGGAGAAATATATGAGGAGATTTTTGTGGAATGAGGGGGTTCAAGGTAGGCGAGAGCAAAAGTGGCTTGGTCAGATGTTTGTTTGCCTAAGGAGGAAGGCGGTCTTGGTATTAGAACCATATCGGATGTCAATAAGGCCCTAATGACAAGCCACATCTGGAGCATTATCACTAGAAGGAAGTCCTTGTGGGTCGAATGGATTTATTCATACAAGTTGAAAGATCGTTCTTTTTGGGATGTTCAATTACGAGGTAGTATCAGCTGGGGATGGAGGAAGCTCCTGTCTATTCGTGACATTGTTCGGCCGTTCATCTGGAAGTTAGTTCGGAGTGGGTTTCAAATGAATATATGGAGTGATCATTGGTGTCATCTTAGTCCTCTTAGCTCGTTCATAACGCCAAGACGTATTTCTAATGTTGGGTTCTCTATATCTTCTTCGTTGGCGGACTTAATTGATATTGATGGGCAATGGAAGTGGCCTCAAGCTTGGTATGATATCTATCCAGTTTTAATTGAGTTGAATGTTCCTCAGTTGATTCACAACATGGCAGACCGTACAGTATGGAAGGATTTGCAGGGAAACCATTGTCATTTTCAGTCATTGGAGGTATGGAATGTGATTAGACATCGTGAGAGTCCGGTTCCATGGGTTAATGGGGTTTGGTTTTCGCAATGTATACCAAGGCACTCGTTTCATCTTTGGTTGGTTATCAAGAATAAACTAAAGACTCAGGATAGGTTGGCTGTTTGGGAGGTGGGAAGCGCTACTAATCTAAATCTGATGTGTTGCCCATTATGCAAAAATAATCGAGATTCAAGAGATCATCTTTTCTTCTAAAGTATGGCAGGAAGTCAAGCAGATGGTGTCGTTGGATCAGGTTGATGACTCGTGGCAAGCTATAATGGATTGGATGGGCCAGAATGCTTCATCTAAGAAGACAGAGCACATTGTATGCAAGTTAGTCATTATTGCGGCTACTTACTTTATATGGCTCGAGAGAAACAACTGCCTGTTTTCTAATGTTCAATCTAATAATGCTTCGGTGGTTGGGAGAATCAAGAATACGATCAGGCTTCGTCTAATGGGATTTGAGTTTAAAGGGAATTCCAAAGTTCATAACATGTTAAAGAAGTGGGAGATCGCTACAAACGAAGAAGTGAAGGACCCGGGTTAGGGGTTGTCTAAGTTTTTCGGTGTTTGTTGCTTTACGCTTGGCTGTTTGTTTATGTGGTTTTGGTGTTGTGTTTGTATGTAGCAAACTGGTTGTGTGGTTTTTGTGTTTTCTCCTAGGCTTGGCATGTCAAGTCTAGTTGGTGTGTCATTTTAGGCTCACCCTTGTACTGATTTGGTTGATTTATAAAATTCACCGGGGTAACCCTTTACCCAAAAAAAAGAACTTATGGTTTTTGGAACAACTTTAAAATGGACAACCAACTGTGAACTCGCTCAACTTTGTTGTTGATTCGTTGCTGCATGCCTTGCAGGTCGTTAGGTGCTTAGATGGAGCTTGCACGAGAAGGAGAGGTCGTTGTTGGACATGGACTGTTGAGTTCCATGTTAAACATTTGAACTTTTAAACTTATACTTTGGTTTTAAACTTTATGCTCCCGCTGATAACTTGAATTTGATTAATTTGTTTTGTACACCAGTTATATTGTGTGGTTGAACTTTTATTTATTTAATTACGTTGTTCAATATGATTGGTGGCTGGATCCTGGTCAGTCACGCCTCCTGCGGTGATACTCCGCTTGTGGATTTTGGGGGTGTGACAGGGATGACAGATCTACTCACGATCAACTAAAAGGAGAAGTCGCGCCGAAAGGAGCATATTGGTTAGAATCCAATTCATGAGAAGAGTCCAAGCGAGAGACTATAACAGTCAAAAGGCCTTCGGCTAAAATACAAATAGTCACAGAGCTCATTGTTTCACTCATAAAAGATGATGGATAAGCAGTCGTCTCTTACTATATTCCGTCCTAAGTAAGGAATGGCGGGATGGATTAAAGCAAGAATCCCTCAACCCATTCGGTTAACTATATCTGCTCTAGGAAATAGGGTTGATTTGTGACAACTTTCGTCACCGTCTTTCTAACTGGTATGGTAGGCTAGCTAGTTGACGGGCTTTTAACTACGGTCTGGTTTCAAAGACCGGACACCAAGACACCTATAAGTATACTACTAGATTGAAGGCCTTTTGATGATGTTGGGATGATGACAAGTCTCTGCCTGCAGACTAACACTCTGGAGACTGCGGGTACCTACGGTGCAACCCCGCTTAGGTCGGAAGCCATCCCAGCCTGGGCGAATTGGGTCTTTGCATTAACTAAAAAAAGGATAAAAAGCGCATCAGGTATAGGAAGGACTTCTTACAGGAGCACAGGAGAACAACCTATATCAAGGATGGTAGCTGACTAGCACTAACAAGAGGGCACTGATGGGATGAGTTCCTTGATTTACTAGTCAAGAGATTCTCTGGGGAGCTTTTTTTTTTTTGGGTAAAGGGTTACCCTGGTGATTCTATTATAGACAACCGCCAAATAAGTACAAGTAGTGAGGATGAGT
Organism: Helianthus tuberosus; assembly: GCA_030545235.1. Taxonomy (NCBI): domain Eukaryota; kingdom Viridiplantae; phylum Streptophyta; class Magnoliopsida; order Asterales; family Asteraceae; genus Helianthus; species Helianthus tuberosus. Next base: position 26,973 of record JARYGA010017026.1, on the reverse strand, counting down.
TCCCCACTAGTTCATATACAGGACAGGCCCCATATATGTAAGCAAAAATGTCAAACAACCAAATACCCTATCAACCTAGTCTACTACATCATGAAAAAGACTATCTAGTTGACAAGACAAAAACTAAAAAAAAAATCTTCATCCACCATCATCAAAAATGAAGTTGCCCCCAAGAAGCAACCCCCTAGCCCGATCCAAAAGAACTCTATTCATTGGAGAATCTTGTATGAGAGGTGCTTGCCCCTACCCTAGCAGATGTGGGATGCGTGCCCGATGTCAGAAAATCCTTGCTTTCATCATAAACCACCTCTACCTCATCCTCATCAGACTCCTCACTTGGACCACGACCCCCTTTTCTGTTTCCCTGTAAGGAACCCCCATTCCCACCACCAACATCAAGAGCACTAAACGGGTTATGAGTTTGAACCTTAGACGAGTTAGTACCCTGCTCATTTACATAGGGAGAACTCCCTGTCTTTTTCTTTCTATCCACAGGACGATATTCAAACTTGGGTTTCAGGTTATTAACTTGAAAACCACTCTTCTTTGCACTCTTTTTCGACCTAACTTCAGTGTAACCATCCTCATCTACTTTCGGCTTGTTTGTAGGAGGTTTCGACGTCGAACCCATGCATTTAGGACATCCCTCAGAGTCATGTCCAAACACATGACAGTGGGCACATCTTGGTGGTATCCATTCATATTCCACTCGAATAGTCTCAGTAACATACTTGCCTTCCTCCAACTCGGGAATATCCATGGTTAGGACCTCTTTAAAGTCATGTTCAGCCGATATTTCAATGAGAGCCCTAGCATAGCTGCTCCTTCCCCAAGCCTCATTACACATATCACTTGTATACGAATCCAACCGCATAGGAGAACCAATTTTAGAAGCCAGCATGCTTAACCCATCATCTGTATACGCCACTTACGGAATCTCATGCAATTTAACCCAAACCACAACCTTTTTAATATCTTCTTTTTTAAGGGTGTTTGTAGGGGACCAAGTGTTTAGAAATAAAGGTTTATTACGAATCAGCCATGGCCCCCCCTCAAGAACATTATTCATACCTCTACTATCTTCAAACTTGAAGAAGAAAAACCCATTCGAATTCATCATAGTCTTCTGTAGACCATATTTCTTCCAATTTGTTCTGACGAAGTATTCAACAATCGGATAAGCAATTCTATCTCCTAGGAAATACCCATAGAGAGTGTTAGCTAACTTGTTATTGACCTGTTGCACAGAGGCTATTGGTAAGACAACATCCACTCCCTCCAATGAGACATCAGACTTTAGTGTCCGAAAATATATTTCATGAAATAGAAGATGAAAAGAAACCTACAGAGGTTATTAACCCGGCATTAGAAAAGACGATATCCACAATGTTTCCTTCATTTTTGGATAAATATCCTGATCTGATCGATGGGTGCATCAAATACCAAGATGATCTACCTGATAATGACTGATAACTATAGCAATAACTATAAAAAAAGTACTATCCTATTAAAGAATTAAATTAGAAAGGGATTCTTCTTAAATAGATAGAATAAATAGATAGAAAAGGCCTTCTACTTACAGGTAAATAAGTCCCTACTAGTGGGATAGCCACGTACTCAGAAAAGAGTTTGCACTACTAGGGCGAGGATACCTATTTCTATATAAGAGAGAACTACATAACAGTTGGGGCGTTAAGCCAGCTATTCCTTTCAGTAGTCTAATGAGTACGCCCCTACTAAAGGGCCTCCCTTTAAATATAAAGACAGAAGCGCCTCCAATTGCTCACCAAGAATAAGTTTGAGCGCGAGAGCAAAGAAATCGGGGTCATTTACGCTGTTGTGACAAGAGAAGTCGACCAAAGGGGTGCTGATCAGTCCATAAAAGTCCCTAACGTGAGTGCTCTAGAATTTGCTAAAAGATTTATGGCCTATTCTATAAGGTTACACTTTACTTTAGTCCTGTGTCCCTTCGGGTTCTCCGTACTCTCTCTTCTCTTCTGGAGTTTACACTTTCCTGTTTTCAAAACTGCGAGTCAATTTGCTGTGTTCGAACAGGTTACGCGGTGGATCTTCTCTTATAAGGTCTACTCACGTCAAGGTCTTCCGGCATCTAAACGTTGGAAGTGCCATTATCTCTTAATGTTTTCGCTGACTGGCTTTACCATTGAAGTTTTGGTTAGCATTTCCAGATTTGGGAGTGTTGACTGCAGAGCAGTATGTAGAATGGTAAGGGCGTTTATCATGGAGCGTGTACGTCCATCAAACTTCAATGAAGTTGAAATTGATCGGATTCGTACTTTCTATGGTGCTATGGTGACGATGCAGATTGCATGTTTTAAAGATTTTTGAAAGAAAGATGGATGGAGTATCATCTCTGATATCTGCATTGGTATGCTACTGCATGGTTAGACTACTAGAGCAACGGCACTACTGCAAGCTTAAGAATAGAGTCGTGTGAGTGCATGGTTGGTCCTGAACCAGAGATGAGGTAAGGATATGTATACCTGGGTTAAACTTTTTGGGTTTATGAGTTGCTTTTTTCCTTTTTTGGACAAGCGCCGGAAGAGGCTTTCATTTAGTTGACGTTTTAGTGGGTGACGTCTATTAAAAAAAGAAAAAAGATGAAGAGTCAGTTTTCCTATGTCTTCGGGTGCCACAGCTGCTACATTAAACACTTCGTCTATGGTGTCTTTCACCCCGGGCAACGCAAGCTGTTGCCTAGTTTTGAGTCTTGCTCACCTTCAAGTTTTTTTTTGGGTAAAGGGTTACCCCGGTGATTCTATTAAAAAACAACCGCAAATAAGTACAAGTAGTGAGGATGTATTCCACACTAGTTCATATACATGACATGCCCCATATATGTAAAACAAAAAAGCAAGTAAATATACTATACATCAGAAGACACGACAAAACAAGATAAAACAAAACGAAAGCCTTCATCCGCCATCATCGAAGATGAAATTGCCAGACACCGGCAACCCCTTCACACGAACCAGAAAAAGTCTCTCCATTGGAGAACTTTGTGGAAGAGGTGCTTGCCTTTGCTCTCGAAGATGAAGAATATAAACCTGAAGTCATAAATTCACTAGTTTCATTATAGACTTCAATGACCTCCTCCTCATCCGAATCCAGTTTGTCACTATTAGTCTGCGCAACTTTCTTCTCCACTCGACCCACAGTGGTACCTCCCTGATTTCCATCATCATCCTTAAGGATGTCAAACGGGTTTGACGTTGAAACATGGTTATTCATCGGATTCCTCAAGGACGATTTTGGTTTAGGTTTGACAACTGGTCTGTAAACTAACTTAGGCTTCTGATTTTTCATATGGATGCCTTGGTTATTAACTTTCTTCTTCTTGGCACCCACAACCTGAAAATCATCATTATTCTTATCAGAATCCCCACTTGAAGTAACCTGAGGGTTCTTTGGGCACGAGCTAACATCATGACCGAACACACAGCAAGAGGAGCACCTTAGAGGCTCCCAATCATATTCAACTTTGACCTCCACCTTTGAATGACCATTACCATCCAAAGATGGGATTGCAACAGTAACACTCTTTTTTAACTCAGCTCCTGCTTGAACTTCTATAAGCGCTCTAGCATAGCTGCTTCTTCCCTAAGACTCAGCACACATCGTGGCAGTATATGAATCCAACATCTTAGGAGTCCCAATCTTAGAAGCGACCAAGCTAAGACCATCCTCGGTAAATGCCGCTAACGGCACATCATGCATCTTGACCCAAACTGGAACAACTTTAATATCCTCTTTTTCCATCTTGATAGAGGGCGACCACTCCTTCAAAATTATCGGTACACTTCTGATCAACCAAGGCCCATCCTCTAGCATTTGATTCATCCCTTCCTTAGTTTTAAACTTAAAGAAAAAGAAGCCGTTTGCATTCATCATAAGCCGAGAGAGACCATATTTAACCCAGTTATTTTTTTCAAAGTAATCGACCACAGGAAATGCCAACCGTTTACCTAGAAAATAACCATACAAAGTGTTAGCATACCTATCAGTGACTTTTTGAACCGAAGACAATGAAATAACAACATCCGCACCATCAACTGTCTCAGTAGATTCCATCACCCTGAAATTCACTTTAACATTCTCCTTAGTGTTCTTAACTATGTTAGCGAATGATAAAGGGTCTGCAGCCCCCGAATTCCGTGGTTTTCCTTGTGCAGCCAACAAATTCTCTCCTTCCAGACCTGCTGATGTCGAATACCCCATATTAGAATAATCCCAAAAGTGTTTCGAATGCTCACCAGCCGGTTTCTCTAGTTGAACTGGCACCGTGATCTTCGAAAGATCATCGATGATATTAGGCCGCACCTTCTCCACAGGAACCTGAACGGAAGAGTTGCTGCGATCAGTTTGCGGCGTCTGAATTGAACCCCTACGAGGCATCCACGTGTTTCCCTCAACATCGATCACCCGACTAGCTAAACTGTCAAACGAGAATTGTGGTTTACCGTGATCTTGAGGAAACGCCCCATCTGATTTACGATCATCCATTCGAAACCCTGTCAGTTAAATAAAAGAACCCTAGTAGCCGACAAACTTAATGCGCAGAAAAGAAACCTGAAAAACCCTTGTAGCCGTCAACCCTAATTCATTCAAGAGAGGACGAATCAGTTTGACAACTATGTAGTAACCCTAGAATCAGAACATACGCAGCAAAATACACTCCCTCTTTGTAAACCCAAACCAGACTATCAATGAAAACCAATAAACAACGGCAGCCAAGTGCAAAGAACCCAAGAATATGAGAAATTCGTAACCCTAATGACTAAAAACGGATCAATGACGATTATATTGAATTGCAAGGATAAACTAGAGATCATAAAACTCTAATCACACAAACAATCCTCATAATCAGCAAGTAATCACGAAAATTAGGTTAAACAATAGTGTGGTCGCCGTTTTTCTCCATCAGAGAGAGAGAACTAGGGTTTTATGCCTACTTTCAGCTCACCTTCAAGTTCAAGATTCTTTACCCACACTTTCACTCACAAAAAAGGCACTGAATCAGCTAATCATCTCAGTCGGAGACGAGATGCTGTTAAAGAGCCCTAATTCGTATTTGTGCTACGAAGTTGGTCAATCCCCAAGGATTGAATACTTTCCTCTCCTTAGTTCTTAACTTGGGTCTCTAGGAATGAATCAAATTATCGCATGAACGCAACTCCTTTCGTTCATTCTTATTCTTCACTTATCAATTATATTATATATATTATAATATATTATATAAGTCAAAGCCAGAAGTGGCTTGGAAGATGGAGTCTCTCTGGGCGAATTTGGCGATCTGGGCATTCTCGTGAAACCCTAACTGTTTTTGATCCTCCTATTCTCGATTGACCTTGGTTTTCATCTTAGGATTTACCATTCGATCCTTAGAAGATAATCAGTTGCAATCAGATTAGGATTTGTATTTAGGGTTTCGTTTTTTATTTGATTTCTGATTGTCGAAGGGATTTGCGGCTGCTAATTAGGGTTCGGCAAATCATATTCAGCGACAAATATTCAGTTTAGGGTTTCGGCATTTCATCGGCGCTTCTTCTTCGTTGTTTTCTGATTGGTTTGGTGTTTCATCTAGGGTGTCGGCATTGTTATCTGTGGCTGTTGCTATGGATGATCAGATTGCAGATAAACCAGACGTTCTTTCAAGGAAAATCAGGAATATCGATGGGAAACTGTTTGAGCCAAGACAAACATCCCTCTTGGCGGCTAGGGTTTCTGAACCGAATAAGAAGGTAACCTTTATGCTTCCATTGAATGATGTTGAACACGCTACTGGTCGTTCGGATTCTCCTAATCAGCAATATGCCAAGGTTTTTGATAAACGAAAAGTAGCTTTTGTGCTTCCATTGAATGATGTTAGTCCTAGCTCCCGAGCTAATTCTCAACATCAATCGTATGCTAATGTTGTGTCAAACAAACAAGCTGAACAGGGAGGTGTTAAGGTGGATTTTGGTTCGACAACTCAAAATCAAAATCAGAATGTTGATAACTCAGCAATGAATGCTAATGAGTCGGCTGATCAAGTCCCTAATATTAATTTTCGATCTCTAAAGTCGGATATCTCATTGGATGGAGTGGATGTTGTCCTACCAGTCGATTCTGTTCGTCAGGTTAACAACAGGTTAGCGAATACTCTTTATGGTTACTTCCTGGGGGATAGAATTGCTTATCCGGTTGTTGTATATTTTGTGAGAACAAATTGGAAGAAACATGGTCTTCAGAAAACTATGATGAACTCGAATGGGTTTTTCTTCTTCAAGTTTGAAGACAGAAAGGGTATGAATAACGTGCTTGAAGGGGGTCCATGGCTGATTCGTAATAAACCACTTTTTCTCAACACTTGGTCCCCTACAAGTAGTCTTAAAAAAGAAGATATTAAAAAGGTTGCGGTTTGGGTTAAATTGCATGACGTTCCTATAGTGGCGCATACTGACGATGGATTAAGCATGCTGGCATCTAAAATTGGGTCACCGTTGCGGTTGGATTCGTATACAATTGATATGTGTAACGAGGCTTGGGGAAGGAGCAGCTATGCTAGGGCTCTCGTTGAAGTATCTGCTGAACATGATTTTAAAGAGTTTCTAACCATAGCTATTCCTGAGTTGGATGAGAACAAGTATATCAATGAGACTATTCGGGTGGAATATGAATGGAAACCACCGAGATGTGCCCACTGCTGTGTATTTGGGCATGATTCTGAGGAGTGTCCAAAATGCATTCGATTGACAGTGAAACCTCCTACAAACAGTCCGAAAGTAGATGAGGATGGCTATACGGAATTCAAGACAAAGAAGAATGTAAAGAAGAGCGGTTTTCAAGTTAACAATCAAAAGCCCAAGTTTGAATATAGACCTGTGGATAAAAAGAAAAAGGCAGTGAGTTCTTCCTACGTGAATGCGAGGTGCACAAGTTCATCCAAGGTTCAAACACACAATTTGTTTAGTGCTCTTGGGTTCATTGAGGGGAATGGGGGTTCCTCCCAGGGGAGATATAAAGGGGGACGTGAGCTAAATGAGGAGTCTGATGATGACGAGGCAGAGGTTATATATGATGAATCAAATGAGTTTTTAACATCGGGTACTCATCCTTCGGCTTCCAGTACAGGGGCAAGCACCTCTCACATAAAGTTCAATGGATAGGTGGCTTTTGTTTCATGCTAAGGGGCTGCCGGTTGGTAGCAATTTCATTTTTGATGATGGCGGTTGACGTCGTTGTTTGATTTTTTAGTTTGTCTACTAGTTAGTCATATCATGATTGTAGTAGGCTAGTTTGAGTTGGTATGTTGGTTTGTTTGTTTTTTTGCTTACATATATGGGGCATGTCCTGTATATGAACTAGTGGGGAACTCATCCTCACTACTTGTACTTATTTGGCGGTTGTCTATAATAGAATCACCGAGGTAACCCTTTACCCAAAAAAAATATAAGTCAAAGCCTTAAGCTAAGCAGCATACTCGAATCCTTCAACGATGATGCTGCCGTTTCGGCTTACGACTCTTGAACTTGAAGGTGAGCGAGCCGGTTTAGTTTAGCTCACATCATGTGAATTCTTCAGGGAATTGGGTCTGTGTATAGTAATTGTTCAAAAAAACCCTACTCTTACTTAGTTCATGCTGTCAGGTGTCGATATGGCAAGTCTGGAGTCAGAAGATCGGTCCCTTCCTGCGCGTATAACACTCAGCATGTAAACTTCCTAACTATCTTGTTGAATGGCTTGTCTCCGGAAAGAAAAACAACCCTATCAGAGGAACGGAGTAGCTCGACCAGCGAGAGAGGAACGGAGTAGCTTGTCTAGAGGGAGAGGCTAGCTTATTGCGTTCCAACGGCTGCTCTTTTTAGCAGATTTCCTACGTTTAGGCATTAATGTAACGATACCTGTGGAGTCCCATTTGCGCGATAGAGGATAAATAAGTTGGGCTTGTGCTCGAAACCCTGGAAAGAAGATAAGATGAAGATAAGATACAGTAGATCCGGAGGTGAAAGCCACACAATCAAACAAGCGGTTCAACAACACAGTACCGAAAAAGCTATGGAAAGGCATTGGCTTGAAAGAGAGGTTACGGAGTCTCTCGACTAGGTATGTTGTTAAGAAAAGACCTCCCTACCCTAGAGCTAGATTCAACTTCCCCCGGGCTTGACCTAGGAAAGAAAATCGAAGTCAGTGTGTTAAGTGGCATTTTCATTTCACTTCTTGGCTTGGACACTCTCTTTGTCTAAGGTCTTGGCTTGGTCACTCCATTAAGCTTTCCCATCTCACAAGGGGAGTCTATTGAATTGGGTACGAAAGATTGCTATTCAAAGCATTTCTCCCTTCTAGGGAGATAAGATGACTCTTTTCCTTCTATGGAGCGGGATGTGAGCTTCTCGCCTACTGATCTTACACATAAGGTAGTTTACTAGATATCACTTATAGGTAAGTCTCTTTCAAGTCAATGCCTTCTTCGGCCCTCACCTTTCTCTCGCTCTGAGCTCTACTCTTCTGGTAAGTAGTATGTGCTTGCCCTGTTCGCTCATCTAATCGAGAATCTCGAATCTGTTTAGCCTTGCTATCATCTGCTGGTCATTCAATCTGATGGTAACTGGAATCAGAAAGAGGATAGGGGAATTAGGATAAAAAGAAAGTCAAGCACATCTCTCCATGTCACGAATCTCTCTGTCTTGCTATTAGCCCTAGGCTTAAAAGTAGCAGTACCCTTCGCAGGTATCTTCGTTTGAGTTCCCTCCTTTTTGGACTTCTTTTATATGTCCTATATGTCCGAATGTACATTATTTATAGCCTCTCACGGATCAAGAATAGGCCTTTCAGAAGGCATAGAAACTACATATGAGGAAGATGCAGATACGGAAGAGGAGCTCTACCCGGCGTTCATCCCGTAGTTGAGGTGAATCACCTTCATCAGCTTCTAGTAGGAGCTGAGCTCTTCCACTAGTTCTGGTAGTAAGGCTCTTCGGTCAATAGTTCGTAACACGGCTTTCGCTAACCTAGTAGAGTAAGTGGAGGTCGTTGATAGACGATTTGGTCTACTACCTCGGCTTGATCTATTGGGAATGGAATTTCTTTTTTGTCTTTCATGGATTACTGGATTAGCCTTTCGACTCCCTCCTATCGTAAGCAAGTCTTGAAGGTCGACCGATAACGAGAGAAGATTTTTCAAGAGAGTTGCAAAGAAAATGATGAACTAAAGTAGAAGGCTCAAAGAGCAATCAATCTAAGTAAACGAGATAGAGTTGATCCAAGTAGGAAGATAGCTTGTGCCAGATCAATCAATTCCCTCGGTAAGGCCTAATATATGCTATATACATACAATATATCATACCTTAGCACCTTTCTCGCTTTAGAGCCTAACATAAGGCGCGAGTAATAACCGTATAGGTCGACTTTCTCAAAGAGTCCGATCTCTATTGTTATTCATTCTAGCGACTGTTTGACGGGCTTAGATCCATAGCGAAGGTCTGCCCACGGCACGGCACAATAGCCAAACGAATGAACGAAAGACTACATAGAATGAAAGATAGCTTGAATGCAAGCAAGGGAGAACAATCCAACTATGAGATTGAACTAAAGCACCTCTCCTAAAAGACTACATAGAAGCAGAACTAGAGAAGACTAACACGGGGGAGAGACAACGGGGAGGAACCCAACTACAAAAGGTACATCGAACTCGAATGAACCAGAAGGCTTCCTCAGTAAGAAACCATAAGTCTAAGCAAGAGACTTACAGGGCTTCATTCATTAACACACTATGGGAGAGAAAGCACCCTCATCGAGCTGATTGACGTCGAGTCTCATACGGGGATCTTTTAATGCTCCAGATCACTCTATCAACCCATTCCAGTCCCACCTTTGTTGCAACTCATCAGCTATAGCCAGTAGCTAGGAGTTCTCACTTCAAGCGGATATTCGATAAATACAGCACCTCTAGTAGTTGGAGAAGGAGATAGGCCGCCCACCTATTCGATCATATGCCATACTTTCATCAACAAAGAATGGAAACCTGCCTGCTAACAGCAAAGGATATAGCCATTCCAAATCCACCCAACAACAACCGTTGCTTCGACCGGAGGTAGTTTACTAACTCTTTTAGGTAGAAGCACCTATTAGCATACAGTAAGTAGTGTGTTCTATCTTTCCGGAACTATATAAGAGATTATACATCCAGCACAGTCAAAGACCTTGCAACTAAGGGCTTCAACCGATGCCTTCAAGCTCACCTAACTTGGATGCTTCTAGCTTACCATCTATTAAGCCTCAAAACCTTTCCATAATTCTTTACTCCGGGTGAAAGACCATCATAAATGGGGAACCCGCAGTAGGAGTCCCGGGAGAGGAATCAACAACGGAAGGTGAAACCGATATCGAATAGGTGCTGAAAGTAGGCCTTCCGAAGGAGTAGTACCAGTGGGTAGAGAAGGTAATTCTAGTTCAACTATCGGGTAGGAGCCGGCCATGTATTATCTCAGCAGGGTCTTACATACCCCTAAGAAGATGTGCTTATTGCTCTACTTTGCAGCAACCAAGCTCCGACACTACATCCTTTCCACAACAGTGTTGGTAATTGCTCCACCTGATTAAGTATATGCTGACTCGTGTTGAAGGGGAGAAGTGGATCCTAGGGCAATCCGAGTTCACTTTTCGGTACGTTCCTATGAAGGCAGTCAAAGGACAGGTATTTGCAGACTTCTTGGCAGATCATACCATGAATTTTTTCGAGCTCGATGAAGAAGTCCTCGCCTTTGCAGAGGTGGTTCCATGGACTCTCTACTTCGATGGATCTAACACTTTGGGGCTGCAGGGGCTGGAGTGGTATTAATATCACCTTCAGGCCCCGCAAGCTGTTAAAAGATTGAATTTTCAAACCAGACGGTATCACCGTTTAGGAAAAAACTGCTTTCGTGCGGTCTCTTTCGGATGAATGTGAGTGGCAAAGTTTGGTTTAACTAAGGAGTAGGTCGTCCTATCTGATAGAGCGGGTAATGCTCAAATTCTTTTTGTATTTGGGGTTGACGCCGAGAAAGACTAAAGACGGGAGAGCACGCACAGACATCCTCGGAAAGCACTAATGAACTACGCCATCCCTGGCACTTATGCGGTGAGATACCAACCATACGATATCACCCACAAAGCTAAGAGGCCACAGACACCGAATAATACCCATAAAGAACGCTAACCGGCATCTGATGCCATCCGATAAGGGAGAACTCTTTCGGCAAAGAATTTTACCGATTTGAATCATTATGCTCGATAAAGGAAAAAAGAGAAGCTCAAATAGAAAACAGCACTACTGCTAGTAAGATAGCGATCCAGGCAAGTGCCAAAGAAAGAAGGGGTACAAGCAAGCGCAAGAATCAAAGCCGGTCAGGATCGAAGAGCTTAGATAGCAAGCAAGCGAGAAGGAATCCCTCAAAGGCAAGGTCTTTCATGCTTCGATGCGCGCTAAGACAACCGCTCATGTCTACTTCTAATGCGCACGAACTAGAGCAATCTCCCGGGAACCCCATCCCTAGTAAAGAGGTACTGACCATTGGTTCTATCGTGCCCCAGTTAACGATAGCCTCGGATAGACTAAGGATCTTAGGTGAGACCTAGAGTGCAGCCGGAAGAAAACATCCACATCTGAGATTCCATGTGTGACAAACTCAATTGAGAAATGCCCCTCTTGTACGCTAACGTTCTAGGATGGCAGGGCTGGTAAAAACTCTCCTTGATAAATTGAGTATGGAGAGCTCGGGTGGGGCATCAAGTCAAAGATTTCCCTCCAGAGTCTATTCCATAGCTGATTCCTTACTATCTACTGTAAGAGGCCTCTGACAGGTTCTTATGCCTGAAAGACATTCACAGATGGAGGGATGACGAATGGCTTAGCAGGAGCTGAATAAGTCTCGGATAAAGGCTTCACCGGTCATGCATTCACCAGCTTTTCTTTCTTTAGTTGCAGTATAGGAATGTCCTCTTAATTCAACTAGAAAGGTTTCTCAGTAACTGAAAATAGTAGCATAAACCACTCCTGCTGAGCTATAAAAGAACCTCTCCTGCCGGAATCATAAACTCCAGATTCTTCTGCTGTTCCTGGAGCTGCAGAAAGGGATGCTTTAGCTGTTGAGGCTAAGAAGGGAATTGAGGTAGAGCTGGCATAAGAGAATGATGTTACTGAGCTAATATTCAAACGTCTATTTATGTGAGAACTTCTTGCGCCTTTGGTTGACACCACCTTAGCCTTAGTTTTTTTTTGGGTAAAGGGTTACCATGGTTAAATTTCATTCAACACAAGTGAGGTATATAGTACATCCCAGTTCTCTAGAATGACATGCCATTGCTAGAGTTCACACGCAAAAACAACAAAGCAAACAGCTCATATGCAAACAAAGCAAACAAGTCAAAAACGACAGGCTAGCACCAAAAACGGCTCCAACCAAACGAGCTCATAAATCAGCCATGTTCATCTTGGTCCATCAGCAATTCTCGAGGGAGACTCCAGTCGCTCAAAACTTGACTCACGTTACTCGTTCTTCGAAACTTCATAGTATGTAATTTCATTCTAACGGTCATAAGGGTCACCTCAATAACTTGAGCCGCACTCCTTTTCTTTGACTCACCTTAGCCTTCGTTAGTAAGAGAGGGGTAACTATTAGATAGGGACTCCGGAAATTCATGTTTCTGGGTTGGAGTCACCGAAGTGAACGATAGGCAAGAGAAGACCCAAGTGTGGACCTGACAAGCATAAGATTCATTCAATAACCAAGCCGGAGAGTCAACACCACTCCGAAGTACTAATAACTAAGTTGAAGAGAGAGCAGGGCCATAAACGAAAGTGAACTATAGACAACTTACTGGAGACCATAGGCAATGAACGAAAGACCCGCGGAAGGGTATTAGTTGCCGAGAAAGCTAGCGCGCATAGATCAAAGCTTACTGGAGAGACCGTACATAGGCCTGTTCCAAAGCCGATCCTTCAACCAGTACTGCTTCTCATGATTCTCAGTTGAGGGTAGGTTGACCCGGGCCCGGACGAACCTTCCAACAAGCAGAATAGAAGGTGACCACAAAGCCATCTCCGTGGGAGGCTGCTACCCATAAGGCCATACCCGGCATGGGAAAGAAAAGCGGCGGACAACCGACTGAACTGGGGAGCCTAAACGGCATTGAGGATGAGTCCACCGGTTGGCAAACGGCTTCTCTCTACAGGTGCTTTCATTATGGATCATTCGACTTGTCACGATTGATTGCTCACACACAATTAGGTTAGGCAGGCTTGGGGAGGTGATCTGAATCGCTATCGATACGATGCGGGGCTTATTTGCTGACCGTAACGAACCCCCTAAAAAGAGCAGGGAGACCTTTGACCTGGGCTGGGGAGGGCGCTTTGCTTTAGAACTTTAGTTCGTAACAAGGCTCGAAGACCTCCGGCTGGATTTGAAATGGATCAGGTAGGGCATCGCATGGGTGGGATTAACAGTTTGATCTATTTCCTTCAATGGTAGGAAATCCGCATCCGCGGGGGTATACGGGGGGAAGCCAGTCTGCAGTAAATCTACTTGCTCCTTTGGATCACTAAGGAAAATCTTTACTCACACATACCGCAGTGTATTCTTGTCAACTCACATAGTCGGGAAATTTGAAAACTTCCGAAAAATGGCTTTTCTCTGGTCCCGTAGGCGATTTTGGCGATCTCACTAGAAACCCTAGTTCTTGATTTTCAACCTTAATTTTGATTGATCTGGGTTAGGTATTGGGGTGTTGTCGATCCTTCTGAGTAAGGTTTCTAGACTTCTACCCTGGTTTCTAATCTTTTGAAGTTAGAATTAGGGTTTTTCTTTTCGTTTTTTTAGGGTTTCTATTGCTTTTAGTCGCTTAGGGTTTTGTTGATTTCTGTTTGTCTTTCGTTGCATGTTCCTGCCATCTAGGTTTTTTCTACGTATTCTTAAGCATGGAGAGAAATCGTGATATGGGTTTGGAGGATTTGGGGTTTCAGTCTTTTTCGGAAAAGATGCATGATGATGTTTTCATTACGTCGAAGGGTTCTATGAATGTTCAGGATTTGCGTGATAAATCCTCTATGTTTAGTAAACCGCTGAAGATTGATGGGAATCCTTTGATGGCCCGTAGAGGTGTAGTGCAGAATGATCATAAGGTTATCAATGTTATTGACGAGTTGGAGAAAATCACGGTTCCAGTTCAGCCAGTTACTAGCTTAACTGATAATCATGATAAGCAGCATGAGATACCGTCTGTGCCAGCATCTTATGCGGAGAAACTTCAGTCTACTGTTCGGAAAAAGAGGGAGATAAACTTTAGACTTATGCAGCCGATAGAGACTCGAGATAATGCAGATGTGGTTATTCCGAAAGAAGTAGTGAAAAAGGTTCAAGATAAATTTGAGAATGTATTGTACGGATATTTCTTGGGTAGTAGGTTGCCGTTCCCGGTTGTGGAATATTATGCTAAAAATGTTTGGGCGAGATTTGGATTATCTAAACTCATGATGAATGCGAGTGGCTTCTTCTTCTTCAAGTTTAACACTAAAGAAGGTATGTTGAAAGTGCTAGAAGGTGGCCCATGGTTAATTAGGAAAATTCCATTGTTCCTGAATATTTGGTCTCCGTCGGTGAGTCTGAAAAAGGATGGGATTAAAACGGTGCCAGTGTGGGTTAAATTACATAATGTTCGTCTTGCAATTTATACCGATGAAGGTCTGAGTTTACTGGCGTCAAAAATAGGGGTTCCGAAAAGACTAGATGCTTACACGGCTGATATGTTTGCTGATAATTGGGGTAGAACGAGTTTTGCTCGTGCTATGATTGAGGTTTCGGCTGAACATGAATTGAAAGATCATATTGTTGTTGCTATCCCTAAGTTAGACGAAGAAGGTTATATCATGGAAAAAGTTAAGGTGGAATATGAATGGAAACCACAAAGGTGTTCGGCTTGTTGTCTGTTTGGTCATACGGATATTACTTGTCCTAAATCCCCAACTTTGAAACTTAAACAGGTTACAACTGATGATAAGGGGTTTGTTACTGATAAAAGGAAAGTAGCTAAGCGTGGTTATCTTCAAAAGAAGCAAAAACCTAAAGTTGTCTACAGACAAAAGAGTAACCATTCTGGTTCTGGGCCATCCGGAACAAAACGTGTTGAAGGTGAAGGTGATACGGCTAGCGATAGTTTTGGTGCTAAAAATGGTAGTTTGAATTTAAGGAACTCTTTCTCGGCCTTGGATCATATGGCAGATGGGGAACCTAGTACGAGTAGTAGTAAGGAGAATAGAGTATTGGATGATGTTTTTGTCACGCAACACCCTACTGAGATTTCAGAGTTTATGAATGCTGGTACAAATGTGAAAAAGTCTGAGGGGGCAAGCACTCCCGATCTAGCTGGTGTCCATGGGTAGTATAGGCGTTTGGAATATGTGACACCTGTGTCACTGTGACCATCAAACAAATACCAAACCAATGAAATATTGTATTTCATACTTGGGATTTGTATAAATATGTGTATCATTTGGACATATCAATTTTTGTTCAATTCCAAACTCTAAATCACTTTCTAGAAGGTTATACGTGCACCGATGCGTAAATATAACCAGTTTAAATGCAACAAACACTCCGGAATAGTGACATTGGCTTAACATACCTTAATTAACCTTTACATAACTTAGAAATAAGTTTTGAAGGCTTTGGTATGGCAAAAACAAGTTAATTCGTCTACAGGGACTAAACTTGACAAACTGCGAAAGTATGCCAATTTGGACAGTAACGAACATTCCGGAACATGACCATAAGTTAAACACACCTTAAATATCCTTTACATAGCTTAGAAATAGGCTTTGAGGGGTTCGGTGTGCTAAAATAAACTTTTGGGTCATTCAGGGACTAAAAGTGTCAAAAAGTGCACAAGTTTGCATTTTTGCGCATAACTCACGTTCTGAATACATCCGGACATCCAAAAATTTATGTAAGCATGACTATATTATGCTTTAGTGTTTGGCTTGCCAAAAATCCATTCGTCGCGTCATTTGGATCGTTTTTCGCGCTTATGCGCATTCCGTCGTAATTAAGCGAACAACGCGATCGTACGGCCAAACGAGCCGACATCCGAAATATTTTTGAGAATGTTTTGAGTTCCCTATACTTTAACTTCATTTTATAGCTTTGAAATGAGGTTAACGGGGCTTAAAAGTGTCAAATATGCATCAAAATACAAGTTTCTGGGCTGCAGGGACTAAAATGGTAATTCTGCCAAACTTGACCCTTGCGCATCGTAAGGCTCTCATTGCTACGATGCGCAAGCAGGGGTCAGAAGTAGCAAATCATTTTTTGGCTGCTGTTTTCAGCTCTTAACCCCTCCAAAAGCCAAGTACAAGTGTCAAAACCCTATGGTGAGTGCCCAATGAGTTACCACAACCTTCCAACAAGTGTACGGGCGAGTTCATTCCCTCTTTTCCAAGAAACGATCCTAACGGTGGACCGAAAACTATAAATACCCACCTCCACCCTTCACTTCCTCACACTTGAATCTGATTTATGCCTTCTAAGTTGAAGTTTATACTTCATACCTGAAGGAAAATCGGATCAAGAGCTTTCGGGGACCCTTTGTAAGTGTTCCTTCGTTCTTTTATTGCTTTTTGAGTCCGAAAGTCAAACTTTGTTTGACTTTCTGCATTGACCAGTTTATGGTCAATGCGAAGTTCGTTAGAACTTCGCAACGTGATTGTAATCCCGATGGTTATAGTCCTTATGACTATGCCTACTGATTACCACGTTGTCTAGGGTCGTAAGGGTAAGCGACTTGATCAGTCGCTTATGCTTTCGAACTCGACCCATTTGGTCGATCATTAGGATCCGACCAAACACATTAGGTGACCATAGTATATAGGGAATAACCTTCCGAGGTTATACCTTATGGTCACATCGTTTAAGTAGTTGTATGATAGATAGTTTATATGCCTTAGGTAAATTACCAGAATACCCTTTTCATGTATAATTGGTAATTAAGCATATGTAACCTAAACTTTTGTCACATAACTGATTATGTAACATGTTTAGGCATATAACACTTGTCATAGGGCTAGTTAGGCGGTCCGAACGCGTTTCACGCGAACGACGCGTTAAAGTAGCATAAGCTACCTAAACGGGTCGTAATGGGTCGTAAGCACTTATGTTAGGTTTCAATTAGTATGTAGGCTTTGTTAAACCATATCACATGAGTTCCTACACTCATTTGGTTTACAAACCCTCATACTACCCAGTCTTCCGATTTAGGTCCGGTTTATTAACATAGTTACCTATATTAGGTGCCGTTTGATATCCGTGATCTCTAGCATTGTTTGGTTGTTACTGAAGGACTACTGAACAATCTCAAGTGAGTACATAGAACCCCTCTTTTACTGTTTTCCAAACTGTTTTGGGGTGGAACACATGTGCCTACTTGTTACTTTTATGCTTTCCTGTTTTCACATCATATACCTGCTATGTTCGTTAGTACATTATAGTACATGATTTCATTACATTTCATGCTATGTGTGCCCATTGTGTGTGTACTTAGTACATCGTTTTACATTACATTTTATGCTATGTATGCCCATTGTGTGTGTACTTAGTACATCGTTTTACATTACATTTTATGCTATGTATGCCCATTGTGTGCCTACTTAGTACATCGTTTTACATGACATTTCACGCTATGTATGTTCATTTGATTACATACTTAGTGCATTGTTTTCACATGCTTACATTTTGGTATGACATTTGGTTTGTTTACATGGGACAATACATTCATTAACATTGATCACGCCGTTCGTTAGTAGGTAGTGGTACCATAGGAATTGACAACTCCCGTTCCGGACATCCCGGTTAGGTGGGGATGAAAGGAATGACCGAATTTGAAGATATAATACAGATAGACCTTTAAATTCGTTTAAGGGTTTATCACCACAGTCACAAGGCTTGGATGTATGCATTATAACAACACCGCATAAATGTTCATATTCAGTATAGCATGCATTTCCACAAGACATAACATTGATTTAAACCCAGTTTTACTTCAATATATTGTTTTGTGCATTTTTATCTATGGCTTAATGGATTTATAGATATACATATATATTCCACTTGCCATACATGACATTTTGACATAGTTTACACAAAGACATTTTGACATAGACATTTTGACATAGACATTTTGACATAGACATTTTAACATGATTTACATTTGATCATGCATTTCCACAAGACATAACATTGATTTAAACCAAGTTTTACTTCAATGCTTTGTTTTGTGCGTTTCACCTATGGTTTAGTTGATGCATTTCACTAGCCATACATATCATTTTGGTTACACATTACAAGATTTACATTTGACACATAAACATTTTTGACATTTGTTTTACATTTACATGATTTACATCTTGACATAAACACTTTGACATATTATTCAATACATTTGACAATTGGTTTAAACATAGACATCTTACATTGTTGGTTTGATTTGGGTAAGTGATTTAAGTAACGAGGCGTGTGTAATATGATACAAGCATGGTGGATACGCCGCTGGTACTTCCTATATATAAGTGTTTGTATGGTATTACACATCGTAGCGTTATGTGAATCATTTCAATTTGAGACATATAACATTTTATACAAATAACATAATTTTCACAAGACATTGTTTTACAAAACAACTTATTTTATACAAACTCATTTTATATGGTTATTAATTTAACCATACATTATTCTTTTATTTATACATATCATCCGAACTTATCGTTTTTTCAAATGATTTACGAAACAAAACAATTAACAAGGTTCATGACTAAATTTCATTAAACATTTTCTTAAACTTAAGTCATGAATCCCATTTTCACAAATCCTATGTACTCGCCGGCATTTTTATGCTGACGTACCTATTTTCACATGTGTTTCAGGAAAAGATGCATAGGATTGATCAAGATACACTTAGGCGGACTTGGGCCTTAGTGACAATAAAAGATGGAAGACTAGTTAATTTTGTTATACTTCTTTGATTGTCAAGACATTGTAACTATTTTATTCAATAAAACAATATTTCAATTTCCATGTGTTATGAAACAATGATTCTGTTACAACACTCCCCGATGTTTCCGCCACGTTTTGTTGTTTTACGTGGTCGGGGTGTGACAGAAAAGTTGGTATCAGAGCTCATGGTTATAGGGAATTAGGTTATTAGTAATGCTTTGACCTAGTCTATAACCTTCATAAGACCCTAACGCGAGTTCACTTGCGTTTAGTCATAAAACAATACCGTCACCTATCCTTAGGCGACGACCACAACAAGAACCTAAATTTCAAAACCGCTTTGAAAACTAATCATCTGTTCAAGGATGATTGATTACTAGGTTTTGAACCCTCTATTGTAAGGTTTTGAACCCTCAGTTATAAGGTTTTGAACCCTTAGTTACAAGGTTTTGAACCCTCAGTGTCACACCCCGACCGCGTAAAACAACAAATCGCGGCGGAAACATCGGGGAGTGTTGTAACAGAATTAATTGTTTCATAACCATGGCATTCAAAGTTGTATTTTAATTATCAAACAAGGGTGTTACATTGTCTTGAACAGTAAACAAAAGAGTTTATAACATAATTAAACAAGTCTATCTTCGTTTTTAGTCTCTAAGGCACATGTCCGCCCTAGTGTCATGATCAACATCCTACGGAAAAGCTCCTGAAAACACATGTGAAAATAGGTACGTCAGCATAAAAATGCCTGTGAGATACATAGGTTTGTGAAAATAGGATTCATGACTTGTATTTGAGAAAATGTTTAGTCATGAACCTTGTAATTTGCTTTGTCTTGTAAATCATTTGAAAAACGATAAGATCAGTTGATATGTATAAGTAAATGTAAGGTTAAATGAATAACCATGTAAAATGAGCTTGTATAAAATAAACTGTTTTGTAAAAACAATGTCTTGTGAAAAGTATGTTATGTATATAAAATGTATTATGTCTATACTGAAATGATTTAAATAACGTTACGCTATGTAATATTATACAAACACTTATATATAGGAAGTACCAGCGGCGTATCCACCATGTTTGTATCATATTACACACGTATCGTTACTCAAATCACTTACCCAAACAACCACCAATGTAACTTGTTCATGTACAAACCAATTGTCAAGTGTTGTTGTGTAAACCATATCAAAATGTCTATGTCCAATGTAAACTACCAAATGTGTATATCAATGTCAAAATGTTTATGTTCAATGTAGATCATGTAATGTGTAACCAAAATGTCATGTATGGTAAGTGAAATGTATAAACTAAACCATATGTAAAAATGCACAACAACAAGGTATTGAAGTAAAACACAGTTTAAATCAAAGTCATGTTGTGTGTAACAAATGCATGCTATACTGATACAAACATCTATGCGGTATTGTTATAATGCATACATCCAAGCCTTGAGACTGTGGCGATAAACCCTTGAACAAATTAAAGGTTTATCTAAGTTATGTATATCGAATTCGGTCATTCCTTTCATCCCCATACCCAGGATGTCCGGAACGGGAGTTGTCAATTCCTATGGTACCACTACCTACTAACGAACGGCGTAATTAATGTTAATGAATGTATTGTTCCATGTTAAACAAACCAAATGTCATAACAAAATGTAAGCATGTGAAAACGATGCACTAAGTATGTAATCAAATGAACATACATAGCGTGAAATGTAATGTAAAACGATGTACTAAGTAATGCACACAATGGGCACACCTAGCATGAAATGTTATGTAAAACAATGTACTAAGTAATGCACACAATGGGCACACCTAGCATGAAATGTAATGTAAAACAACGTACTAAGTAATGCACACAATGGGCACACCTAGCATGAAATGTAATGTAAAACGATGTACTAAGTAATGCACACAATGGGCACACATAGCATAAGATGTAATGAAATCATGTACTATAATGTACTAACGAACATAGCAGGTATATGATGTGAAAACAGGAAAGCACGAAAGTAACAAGTAGGCACATGTGTTCCACCCCAAAACAGTTTGGAAAACAGTAAAAGAGGGGTCTATGTACTCACTTGATATTGCTCAGATGTCTTAAGATAAACACCAAGTAATGCTAGAGATCTCGGAATCAAACGGCACCTAATATAGGTAACTATGTTAATAAACCGGACCTAAATCGGAAGATCGGGTAGCATGAGGGTTCGTAAACCAAACGAGTGTAGAGACTCGTGTCATTTGGTTTAACAAAGCCTACATACTAAATGAAACCTAACATAATTGTTTACGACCCATTACGACTCGTTTAGGTAGCTTATGCTACTTTAACGCGTCGTTCGCGTGAAACGCGTTCGGACCGCCTAACTAGCCCTATGACAAGTGTTATATGCCTAAACATGTTACATAATCAGTTATGTGACAAAGGTTTAGGTTACATATGCTTAATTACCAATTATACATGAAAAGGGTATTCTGGTAATTTACCTAAGGCATATAAACTACCTATCATACAACTACTCAAACGATGTGACCATAGGGTATAACCTCGGAAGGTTATTCCCTACCTACTATGGTCACCTAATGTATTTGGTCGGATCCTAATGATTGACCAAACTGGCTTACCCTACGACCCTAGACAACGTGGTAATCAGTAGGCATAGTCCCAAGGGACTATAACCATCGTGATTACAATCACGTTGCGAAGTTCAAACGAACTTCGCATTGACCATTACTGGTCAACACTGAAAGTCAAACAAAGTTTGACTTTCTGACTCGAAAAGCAATAAAATAAGGAAAAGAACGAAAGAATACTTACGAAGGGTCCCCGAATGCTAACTTCGATTCAAAAATCTCAGGTATGAAACAATAGTTTCAACTTAGAGTTTCTCAAATCAAAGTTCTTGTGATTTTGAAGCATGGGGGGTGGGGTATTTATAGTATTTGGTCCACCGTTAAGATCGTTTCATGGAAAACGTGCCTTAATCCCACCCGTACAAGTGTCGGGACCTTATGGTAGCTCAAATACATCCTTATCAGCTGACTAAGCAAGTATGAATATGTGGTTGTGGTTAAATCTGCTGCAAACAGGCTGTTAAAAACTCTGCATCTGGTCTGAAGACCCCATACACACCGTAGAGCAAAAACCCCTACGCATCGTATGGCTGAACTTTGGCAGATTTACACTTTTGGTCCCTGTTATGCAATAAGGTCATTTTTGACACGTTTAAGGCCCGTTAACCCCATTTCAAAGCTCTAAATGAAGTTAAAGTATAGGGAACTTAAAACATGCTCAAAAATATCTCGGATGTCGGTTCGTTTAGCCGTACGGTTGCGATGTTCGGTTAATTACGACGGAATGCGCATAAGCGCGAAAAACGATCCAAATGACGCGACGAATGGATTTTTGGCAAGCCAAACACTAAAATATAATATAGTCATGCTTACATAAATTTTTGGATGTCCAGATGTATTCAGAACGTAAGTTATGCGCAAAAGTGCAAACTTGTGCACTTTTTGACACTTATAGTCCCTGAATGACCCAAAAGTTTATTTTAGCATACCGAACCCCTCAAAGCCTATTTCTAAGCTATGTAAAGGATATTTAAGGTATGTTTAACTTATGGTCATGTTCCGGAATGTTCGTTACAGTTCAAATTGGCATACTTTCGCAGTTTGTCAAGTTTAGTCCCTGTAAATGAATTAACTTGTTTTTGCCATACCAAAGCCTTTAAAACTTATTTCTAAGTTATGTAAAGGTTATTTAAGGTATGTTGAGAATTTGTTGATGTTCCGGAGTATTTGTCGCGTTAAACTGAGTACGTTTATGCACCAGTTTGCGTATAACTCTCCAGAAAGTGATATAGAGTTTGAAATTACATAAAAGTCAAAACATGAAAAATATAAAACACAACCAAACAAACATTGGGATCAAATAACTTTGTTTTATTGATAATAGAACTGTTCATAGTGATTACAAGCACAGTTGTTACAGTCTCCCCTACTTGTGGAAATTTCGTCCCGAAATTTATTTAGAGGAAACTCGTGGAAAAAGATGTGGATATTTCGCCTTCATTTGATCTTCGCGTTCCCAAGTAAACTCAGGTCCACGTTTAGCTTCCCAGCAAACTTTAACCAAAGGAATGCGCTTGCGTTTGAGCCACTTGACTTCACGTCCATGATTTCCACTGGCTTCTCAACAAATTTCAGTGTTTTGCCAACACGAATTTCGTCGAGAGGTATGTGGAGGTTCTCATCAGTTAAACACCTCTTGAGATTGGATACGTGAAAAGTTGGATGAACATTTCCAAGTTCAGGAGGTAACTCAAGTCTATAGGCTACCTTTCCGATTCTTTCGACGATCTTGAATGGTCCAACGTATCTAGGTGCAAGTTTTCCTTTCTTTCCAAATCTGATCACACCTTTCCAAGGTGAGACCTTAAGTAATACTCGATCACCGACTTGAAATTCCAAGGGTTTGCGTTTTGGATCCGTGTAACTCTTTTGACGGCTCATAGCTGTCTGAAGGTTATCGCGAACTTTCTTGACCTTGTCAGTTGTCTCTAAAATGAGGGCAGGTCCAGTAAGTTGAGCCTCGCCAATCTCATTCCAGCAGACTGGTGAACGACATTTTCGACCATAGAGAGCCTCGAAAGGAGCCATTTTGATGCTGGTGTGATAACTGTTGTTGTAGGAGAATTCAATCAACTTAAGATGTGAATCCCAACTACCACCAAAATCGATCACACAAGCTCTTAGCATATCCTCCAGAGTCTGGATTGTTCTTTCAGATTGACCATCCGTTTGCGGATGATAAGCTGTGCTCAGATTAAGTTGGGTCCCCATAGCAGATTGCATGGTTCTCCAAAAATGAGAAGTGAAACGAGCATCTCTGTCAGAAATGATGTTCAAAGGAACACCATGTCGAGCCACAATTTCATCTACATAGATTTGAGCAAGTCTGTCAGCAGGAAAATCCTCGCGGATTGGCAAGAAATGAGCTGACTTCGTAAGACGATCAACAACTACCCAGATGGCATCATGACCTTTCTTTGTGCGTGGAAGTTTGGTAACAAGATCCATAGTAATGTTTTCCCATTTCCAAACTGGGATCTCTGGTTGCACCAATAAACCAGATGGACGCTGATGTTTAGCCTTAACCTTAAGACAAGTAAGGCATTTTGATACGTATAAGGCAATGTCTTTCTTCATACCAGGCCACCAATAGTGAATACGAAGATCCTTATACATCTTATCTGAGCCCGAATGAATAGAATAACGAGATTTATAAGCTTCATCCATAAGCAAGGTACGAAGATCATCCTGGCTTGGGACCCACAAACGGTCCATGAAGTAATATGATCCATTGTCCTTCAGTTCCAGAGCAGGCGTTATGTGATAGGGAAATTCCTTATCCATTAAACCTTGTGAAACACAAGATTGTTGAGCCTGAGAAATGCGTGCTTGGATATCAGATCGAGCTTGAATAACAGATTGGACACGAACACAATGCAGCTTAGTACGTTCCTTACGACTCAATGCATCGGCTACGACATTCGCCTTACCAGGATGGTAGCGAATTTCGCAGTCATAGTCGTTTAGGAGCTCGACCCAACGTCGTTGCCTCATGTTGAGTTCTTTCTGGTTGAAGATGTGCTGAAGACTTTTGTGGTCCGTGAAAACCACACATTTTGTACCGTACAAATAGTGTCTCCAGATCTTGAGAGCAAAAACAACTGCACCCAACTCAAGATCATGAGTGATGTAGTTCTTCTCATGAATCTTCAACTGCCTCGATGCATAGGCTATGACTTTGTTCCTTTGCATCAGAACACAACCAAGACCCAATTTCGATGCATCACAATACACGACAAAATCATCGTCACCCTCAGGCAATGATAGAACAGGCGCGTCACAAAGCTTCTGCTTCAAGTGTTGAAAAGCTTCCTCTTGTTTGTATCCCCAATAAAAGGGCATTTTCTTCTGAGTTAGAGCAGTAGAGGAACTGCAATCTTCGAGAAGTTTTCAATGAAGCGGCGGTAATAACCCGCTAGACCAAGAAAAGAACGAACTTCAGTAGGAGTAGAAGGTGTATCCCAATCCTTAATCGCACTGATCTTGGAGGAATCTACATGAATACCTCGTTCGTTGATAACATGCCCCAAAAATTGAACTTCTTTAAGCCAAAATTCGCACTTGGAGAATTTGGCGAAAAGTTGCTCTTTCTTTAGGAGTTCTAGGGTAAGACGAAGATGTTGCTCGTGGTCAGCTTGCGTCTTAGAGTATATCAAGATGTCATCAATAAAAACAATGACGAACTGATCCAAATAAGGTTTGCAGACCCTATTCATTAAGTCCATGAAAACAGCAGGAGCATTAGTCAAACCGAATGGCATGACTGTGAACTCATAATGCCCATAACGAGTGCGGAATGCTGTCTTGGGAATATCTTCTTCATGCACCCGAAGTTGATGATATCCGGAACGTAGATCAATCTTCGAAAAATAAGAAGCGCCCTGTAACTGATCAAAGAGGTCGTCTATGCGAGGTAGGGGATATCGATTCTTGATGGTAAGCTTGTTAAGCTCACGATAATCGATACACATCCTAAAAGATCCATCCTTCTTCTTGACAAAGAGAACGGGAGCACCCCAAGGTGAAAAACTAGGACGTATAAAACCTTTGTCAGAGAGCTCCTGAAGCTGTTTAGACAATTCTTGCATCTCAGATGGTGCAAGACGATATGGAGCTCTGGCAATGGGATTTGCACCAGGTACGAGATCAATGCGGAACTCGACTTGGCGTGCTGGAGGTAGACCAGGTAAATCTTCAGGGAACACTTCAAAATAATCCCGAACGACAGGAATATCTGAAATAGACTTACCCTTGCCTTTATCTTCTGTAACATGTGCTAAGAAAGCCACATAGTTCTTCCGCAGATACATCCGAGCTTTAAAACAAGACATGAGTTTGAGACCACTGGTAGGCTTCTCACCTTGAACCTGCAGGATCTCGCCTGTCGAAAGCGGCACACGAACAATCTTCTCAGAACAAACTATCTCTGCGTGATGCTTGGATAACCAATCCATTCCCACAATAACGTCGAAGCTTCCAAGTTGCATAGGCGCGAGGTCAATAGGAAAAAGATGGTCGTTAAGGTTCAACTGGCAGTTGCGAAGAACAGAATCAAGAATAATGGGTTCACCACTAGCAACTTCTACTGTCAAAGGTTTTCCTAGTTTCGTTCTAGACACGCGAAGCATTTGCTCAAAAGACAATGACACGAAACTCTTATCGGCACCTGAATAAAAAAGAACAGATGCAGGCTGATTATTAATAAAGAACGTACCGTTCACCACATTATCGTCAGCCTGTGCCTCTTGGGCATTCATGTTAAAGGCTCGGCCTCGAGCCGGAGCCTGAACCTGATTCTGGTTGGCTAGCCTTGGGCATCGGTTTCTGTAGTGGGTCAGATCCCCACAATTGTAACAAGCACCTGGTGGGTATTGTAGTCGTGCAGCTTGACCCTGTTGCTGAGCAGGAGGCTGTGCAACTTGTTGAGCCGGGTTTTGAACTGCGCGATTCTGAGCAAACCGACAAACATCGGCAAGATGACCTGACTTCCCACAGCTAGTACATAAACGGCATTGATGTTGCGGCTGATGGTGACTGTTGCATCTATTGCACAAAGGTGCATTCCCTGAATAGGGTTTCTTTGCTGGGGGCTGTGCGGGTTGGTTGGGAGCTGCCTGATTAGCTTGGGCAGTGATAGCAAAATTTTGGGAAGCCTTACGCTTCCTTGACCTCTTCGAAGAACCAGAGTCCTTTCCATTCCTGTTTTGACCTTTCTTGCTATCTTCCTTGTCAGCCGACTGCTTCTTGCCCTTGTCACCCTTCCTGTGTAGCTTTCCCTTTCTAATCTGCGACTCAGTCAATGTCGCTGATAA
>JARYGA010017025.1:0-32473 GCA_030545235.1 Helianthus tuberosus | reverse complement strand
AATAAGTCGTAGATGCTACTCGTGTTCCTCCTGACTCTTAGAATAGATAAGGATGTCGTCGATGAAAATAAATGACATATTCGTCAGGTTAGACTAGATTCGAATGTAGCGTCTGAGAATCCATATCGGTCGTGTCAAGTTCAAAGAACAGTATCTGTGGTATCATCATATTCATGGCCCAATTCTCATCGAGTAATGTTCGTAGAGTGTAACTTGTCCAAGCGAGTGTCCGCGGGGGATGTCGTTAGGATCATAGGGTTCAAAAACATATCGTGTATGGCTGTGGAAACATGAGAAAAAGAGTAGTCGCAATCGATGTAAGCGTTTAAGAATCTACAACAGGGGTTTACATAAGGTCGAAGGTATAGCTGGTCATACGCAAGTTTGGTGTAGTTAGGTTAAAGTATGTCGTTGATCAAATATAACTGTCACGGGGTTAAATCAATCAGAACAAGTATTCAACATAATAGCATGATTGTTGTACAAGTGTGTAGTGTTAGGATTCACTGAGACCTTCACCAAAGGTTGTTGAACTCGTCCACATGCAGAGGAGGAACAATCCACCTGAATCCATGAACTTAGGTGTGCTTGTGATTCATCAAGTAAGCAATCAAGTTAGGGGGAGTTCCTTGGGTCGTACGAATGATTCCAAAATACGTCTGCGTAGTCGTGAGGTTCCAAAGGAAAGACGTGAAAACGTGCTCAAGTGAGTATGATCGTATCAACAATACATCACCACCCTCAAGGTTTCAAGGAGTGATCACCAATGATCGAAAGTCGAGCCTTCCAAATTCTCTAAGCTAAAGCATGTTCGTTCCAGTGTCTCGTCATGGAGAAGCGAGAATGTAATGCCACTGTGGTACGGGAGTGATGGTTTGATCTAAGCCAATGATAGAAATTAAACAAAGCATTAATCGACGATCAAGTGTTGGTACAAAGGCTAGTAAGAGGATTCCGCATATATATATATATATGGAAAACTATCATGGAGTTAAAATACGACTCTTATAGTGTAAGGTAGGTCAGGTAAACGTATAAATTATCATGTTCGCCGGTGGGTTGAGTGATCCATACTTCCGTCCCCAAATGTTCTGAAGACTATTTCACCCGTAATGACATTCATTCGCTAAGTTGGGTTTACGAGAGAGCTAATCAAGTAGGATAAGAATAAACCATCCAATCAGGGTAATAAGGTAGTCTTGTGATTGGTGAAAATAGTGGTATGGTTGTTGGTGTTTCATTAAATCGGTTGTCAATCGAAGCGATAGGGAATTAATGAGGTTCATGCGAAGAATCGAGTGAAAACAGGGGTCTAACAATAACCGAAGGATTTGACCAGCAAATCTGTTGTCTAGAAGCAATTTCTAGTAGTGGTGCATGGCGGCATGGCACAAAGGGAAGTTCGTTGCATCGTGGTTGCGCGAGTGTATCACTTGTCCAAAACAGAGTTTGGTGGGTGAGGTTTCATGTTGCATAATGACAAACGCGTGTAACTATGACTGCTTCGCTTCTGGCGGCGATGACAGGTGAAGGTGATAAAGTTCGTCAACAGGGATGCGTGGGTTTAGTTCTCCTAAGCCCGAGTTCGTGTAAGCCCGGTCTGGTCTTCGTGAATGTTGACGTACAAACCGACTGTACAGAGGGTCAGATGGCGACGTCATGTCGAGGTAAACGTACGAGTAGATAGAATGCATAAACAGTCGTTGTAGCAGGGTGACATGAAATCACGGAAGAATTTGACCACCACTTGTCAAATTTCAAGTAAACAATTTTGTGTCATAAAGAACACAGTAGGGCTAATAGACAACATGCTGCTTTCCTAATTAAGCATACCATAACATCACACCATGCAAAAGTAATCTAGCAAGTAGGTAATATAAACTTAAATCATACCACCTAGTGTGTTGAGCCTTGCACGTGGAGCGAAGCGTCGTTGTGGATTATTGAGCACTGTACAGGTTATAGTCTGGTTTTGTCAAAAAGCTCTTCCCTTTTTCAAACCAAGTTCACTATAACCAATGGCTCTAATACCAATCTGTCACACCCCCAAAATCCACAAGCGGAGTATCACCGCTTGGAGGCGTGACTGACCAGGATCAAGCCACCAATCATATTGAACAATGTAATTAATAAATGTGAATCAACTAAACAATATGAAAGGTGTTCAAACAATAGTATAGTAATGTTTAGCGGAAGCATAAATGTAAAACCCAACATAAGTATTAAGTTCGAAATGTCATAAAAGTTTAACATGGCATCCACGATCCATGTCCACAACGACCGCACCTCCCTGTGCAGGCTCCATGGGTACCTAACGACCTGCAAGGCATGTAACAACGAGTCAACAACAAAGTTGAGCGAGTTCACAGTTGGTTGTTTAGTTATAGTATTCGTTTCGTAAACCGTATATTTGTTTAGTAACCAATGTATCGTATTTTGTATCGCGGCCTTCCCGGCATGTTTGCGAAGATTAGTGGGGGTTTCCCATGTATTATAGACTAGTTACATTTGTATCGCGGCCCTCCAGGCATGTGTGCGAAGATTAGTATTCGTATCGCGGCCATCCAGGCATGTGTGCGAAGATTAGTATTTGTATCGCAGCCATCCAGGCATGTGTGCGAAGATTTGTATTTGTGGGATCTTCCCAGGTGTTACTAGTCTATGTGTTCCTATAGGTGTCCTTCCCAACCTGAGGACAGTGGTACATATTCTAGTAGCGTTGAAAGTACAAGTAATCATTTAACCCCATTCCCAACCCCGGGAATCCCATGCCTTGGTAAGAGTGTGAACTCACCTTGGTTTGCTCGGTAAGATTATTTACTTGTTTAACAGGTGATCAAATACGTCCTATCACGGGTACTGATAACAGTCAGTTCTATGTACGATTAATTCACATATTCATCGTTCACATGCAGCACATTTATTGAACAGATACGCACATATATAGTTTAAGTCGTGACCGTAAATTCATTCGCCTAGTGCCCTCAGATTATTACTTAATTATGTCGTAATTCAAACTTGCATCACACATACATACATACATAGTTTTATTCGCAAACACTACAAGCCCAACCTTTAATCATGTTTGGCCCAACTTAAACAGATCCGATAACCTTGAGGCGCGGCCCGTTATCATGCTAGTCCAACGTAAAGTGGGTTTTAACACCACTCGGCCCTTAACAAATGCACATATATTCAAATACTCATGTCCATATAATCCACTTATTCTGCCTTGCCCAGTCTAGTGCGCCCCATACCCAAGGGTGTGAATTAAAATAAATGCACAACCCAAAGTTTAGACAGTCCAGTCAAACATGTGCGTGGCCCAATCTTAAATTAATCTATCAACTGTGTATGTGATAGTATCAGATGCTTTTCTTTATTATTTGCAAATATTACACAACACACATGGTTCTATTTCATCTATTGTTCAATAATTCTAGCAAGCCATTATCAAATCATACTTCAACAATTTTTCCAAGTTTGCCACACACATCAGACAATCATACGTATCAACTAACATGCATTCCTAACTTTTTACATCCAATCACAACCTATATGCAATTAATTTCTCAACTGATTATTATAACAAATTGGTAACAATTTCTCAGCTGATTGTCATTCTCTCACTATCCGAATCTAATTCACATGCAACCCTACCTATTTAATACCAAAACAGTCATCCTAGCACTTCTTGGTTAGGTTTAAGAGAAAGTTTAATAACATGTTTATTACAATCCTAACATCATGCAATCCAGGTTACACACAACAAGATTTTTCAATACAAATTAAATATGAAAACTTACTAATCCAACAAGCTTGATCCAATAATGTAATGTCTCGAAGGGGGGGGGGGGGGGGAGAAGTCTGCCGCATATACGTTTGAAACCAGTAGGGTTTATTTTGAGATAATGATATGCAACATATAATAAATCAGTTATAATTACATATAATTCCCTCCTATAATCGTAATACCTACAATTCCAATATATCCGGCCCACTTGTAATCTACCTTTGAGCACCACTAGGCCCAAACCAATTGGGTATGTGTATGTAATCGGAATGGGCTCCGAGCGGGTTGGGCCGAGGAAAGGAAACATAACAGCGGCCCAAAAAGGGTTTGTTTTCTAAATTCACTAAACGACACAACACAGCGTTTAACGGTTTTTCTTACATTTAGCACAAAATTATAGCTATGATTGTTTGTAAGGGACGGACGTGAAAGAGAAGTAATAAAGCAAGATCACGTGACTAAGAGACTGACCTTGAAAGTTCGGGTTGTCACATTATCCCTAACTTGAAAGAAATTTCGTCCCGAAATTTAGCATGCGGTTACTGAGGAAGCTAGTTAAGTTGTGTGGTTTCTTGGTTTTCCTGGGGTGTCACATTGTCAAACCTAAATAGCGCTATCTAACTAATGACCCGCTTGCCATTGGCCTGGCGATTAAGTCGATATAAAAGGAGGGACTTCATGATAGAGATTTTGGTCTAGTATCCGTGTTGTCACCCTTCAATAAAGAGGGTGTGTACGAAATCCCCAAACCAGGAGATTACGTAGGTTCCAAATAAATTCCTTATCACATGTTGTCACCCTTCAATAAAGAGGGTGTGTACGTTTTCCAAACCAGGAGATCACACAGTTTCAGTTTAAATCCTTTACCCATTCCCAAACCTTGGGAATCCCATGCCTTGTAGCAAGTGTGAACTCACCTTAGATTGCTCGGTTAGATTAGTTTCTTGTTTTACAGTTAATCAACACGCCCTAACATAGGTACCAGTTACAAATCAGTTTCGTAGCACTGAATCACACATTCCATATACACATTACACATGTAGCACACAAGTAGTACATACACCCTCAATCCAATAGTATACTAGAAATATACATAACATATGACCAGTTGTAACAATTACTCACGTACATTAGTTATTCATTGTCATCACGCAACTGGTATTCAAATCGTATACAAATTTACATCACCGATTCATAATACACATAACTCATTAACCGTTTGATACACCACATGACCCATTAACATCACCCGCCCCAACACAAATCAGGTTGCGTGTGCGGCCCAACCTAGGTGTGACCCGATTCCCTAAGCAGGCCGCTCACCTGTTCGGTCCATCCTTTTGTGCGGCCCACTTGAGGTGTCTGCTAATTATCAAGGTCCAAATCAGCAAATCTGATTATCACCTATATTACCTAATCCCTTTGTTTCCTAAGAGGCATCATGTAGCATTCAAAAACAATGTGAATAAACATACTCACGGTTCCATTTATTCAGATTAGCATGCATCATAATCATCTTTTATCAATATCCAACCATGCTAGACCCTAACATGTCTAATTCTTAGCAATCACTGTTACCCTAATCATCAATGAAATAAAAGATGTTATATAAGATGTGCAAGGTCCCAAAATGCTTATTACCACTTCCACATGTATTCAATAGTCAACAAACAAGGCATCATCTCATTAATTACTATATCCTATGTACATCGATTTATCATATGTACATCGATTTCAGCTTCAAAAATCAAGGCATCCTCTCATTAATTACTTTGACTATTTTGACAACCTTTATATAATATGCACATGGGTTGGATTTGATCAAGACTACAAGCAACATGGCCACCATTATCAGTGAAACCACATGCAAACTGAATAATTAAATCACCATGTCAAGTTCCATGAAACTTGGTTTCAATTGGACCGAGCATTGCATTTAATATGACAAGAACCCTAATCTATAATCAAGTAGTAGACATCAGCATCATATATTCAAAGGATCATTTATAACATAACAATTACACATAGCCGAGAGGAATCAGATTATGCATATCGGACAAGATCATACAAGGGTTATGAACACATAACAGGCATATAAAACTTGGTTATCGATCACTAATCCACATACAATCTAATTTAGGGTCTGCAAGATTAAAAGGCTATTAATGAATGATCAATTACCTCCTTAACATATAATCAGAATCTATAAGATAACTAACCAAGATGCAAGATGATGGTTGGCTTGAATCATTCAGAGGAAAACGACTTCGAGGGAGGGGAGAGGGTTTACTGCCGTACATATTCTTGAAGGGAGGGTAGGGTTTGTCTTACGTGACAAGAGTTTGTATAAATAATTAAAGGATTGGGCCGTAGACTAACTGGGCCAAGACCCTGACTGGCGAAACAAGACTCCGACGAAACGCCAAGGGTTTCGTCGAGTATGGTTATAGCGAAACTTCTAAGTTTTGTCAAGCGGTAAGTTTCGTCGAGTGGTTATAAGATTGCGCGGGTTGTGTTATAACTTTGACACATATATAATTTTATCGATTAAACTAAACAATTACACAATCAAATAATCAATTATTTATCAAACAATTAAACAATCGGATAATCAATCATTTAGCAAAGGTGCACGTACTACGACGCAACGGATTGTGAAAACACAGCTATGAAACAAATAACGTGTCTAGTGAGGACTGTAACACCCTTAAAATTTCTACTTGAATTTAGTAATAATTCACGAGATTTTATAAGAAGATATCCAAATTAAAACCTTAGTTCAAGAACCACATTCTAGAGTAACAAACATTAGTTATATACCTACAAATTAAAACATCCATAAGTTGTTTAACAAACGGTTTACATCATAACATTTTTTTAACAGAGATAATTATTGCGGAAGTTTCAAAATTTTGTGTTCGGTTCTTCAAAAGCTAGCTTGACCGTCATCCGTAGTCCTTGGTTACCTAAAGCTGAAATGTTTACATTAAACATTAGTATTAAAGTACTTAAAAAGAATACATAATCAAAACTACGTTTAAAACGAATTCGATTTAACTATTAAATGCCAACATCTATAGACATTTCAGAGGTCTACCGTAACTTACGGTACCTACCGTAAGTTACGGTAGACATTTGAAACTTATGGTCTACCATAAACCAGTAGACATCCACCGTAAACATCCTGATCTCTACCGTAAGTTACGGTGGCACCGTAACTTACGGTAGCCCCTGCACATTTACATTTTTGGCTTTTTGCTTGTTTTGCCCACACGATTTTCTCGAATCCTTATTCTAACAAAATCAACATATTAAATACTCATGTTTTAATATGTCCATATTTAATCGATAACAATAGATCAATAAATCATATTACGAAGCAACATCCATGCTTTATTGGATTATTTGACCCGTTTGGCTCGTCTACGGAATCCTCCCTTATGACGACTACCAACGAGTTCCAGCCAAATATTGACCAATTATTCAATATAGCGACATCACCGCTTTAATTCAGAGCAACCTTTATTCTAAATTTCAACTACGCATATTACAATCATTAAAATTTACTTAATGTAACGGGTCGAGTTACATACCTTTAAAGCAAGCCCTTCGAACGTGCATCCACACCGGTTTGCCCGCTCGATGCCCCGGCTTCCTTTCCTATAGAGTTCAATCATTTTATGTTTAGAACTCTTTGTTTCACATACATAACGCATATTTTGTCATACATCATAATTATGCGTTTTTAACTTAACAATTCAGTTTCAAGCCTTCTTTGAGGCATTTCAACAAACACTATGAAGGAAGAATTTTTATATCTTTCATATTCAAGTTCATAGCTTACTTATTAGCTAACTTAACCATCAATAAGCCTTCATATAGCATTTAAACATCATACTTTCCTGAAATCACTTTCTATGATCAAATTACACTAGGATAATCATTCTAAACCCTAATGTTCATCATTATCTTATGAAACCCATAACCCACCTTCAATGTGTTCATGGAATTTCCTGAATTTGGACATGATTTCACATGTAGTTGTCTAGGTTTTTACCTCTAGACACTATATTATCCATAAACTAATCAAAACACAAACATGCAACATCTAATTTCAGATTTTCCAAAATCATGAGAATTTCAATTTTGAGAGTTTTCTCAAAATTTTACATACCTTGTAATCCTCTTGTGATGAGGATCAGTAATCTATGTTCGGATTTTGATTTGGGACAGAATTCAGCCTTCAATTGATTGATTTTGTGAAGTTAGGGTTTTGGTGAGGAGTCCTGGTCGCCCCCTGCTCTCTTGATCGACCAGACACACTAATTTGTGTGTTTGGTTTTCATTTATTTTGTTTTAATAAATTCTAGTTTCAATTTTTACAAGATTAACCCCTCCTCTTTTGTATAACTTATAGTTTGGTGTTTTTAATCCTATTATAAGTTATTTCTAGACTATTAGCTAACTAGGTTAAAATTCCTAGTTAGTAAATTCTTGTTTATTTATACTTTATAATCCTAATATAAAGTTTTGTATTTTCGGGATGTTACAAAGACCTTGAAACTCAGGTTGTCACACCATTGCCCTTGATTTTCTTGACTGTATATCTCTTAAATGTCAACATATACACGCGTGATTTAGTTTACGAAGATTTTTCAATGTCGAGAACCTCTATCCGAGAGTAAAAAAGTCGTAAGGTTCACAATGGTGTAAAATTAAAATGGGATATACCGGGCTAGGATTCGAGTTACAGGAACAAGGGCCAAACCAACCACCCAAGAATGGAATCGTCGAGCGAAAACACTTGACAACCTCTTAGAAGCAGCTTTTCTTGCCAGCAGAGCTTTCTCCATTAATTAGGAATCTGATGCTGTAACTAAACACATTCCTTAAATTGTAGCCATTTGTTAAGTGTTTTTTTTTTGTGTCTAATCCGCATATATATCACCATTGCCCTTGATTTTCTTGACTGTATATCTCTTAAATATCAACATATACACGTGTGATTTCATTTACGAAGATTTTTCAATGCCGAGAACCTCGATCAGAGAGTAAAAAAGGCGTAAGTTTCACAATGGTGTAAAATTAAAATGGGATATACCGGGCTAGGACTCGAGTTACAGGAACAAGAGCCAAACCAACCACCCAAGAATGGAATCGTCGAGCGAAAAAATTTGACAACCTCCTAGAAGCAGCTTTTCTTGCCACCAGACCTTTCTCCATCAATTAGGAATCTGATGCCGTCACTAAACACATTCCTTAAATTGTAGCCATTTGTTGAGTGTTTTTTTTGGTGTCTAATCCGCATATATATCATCATTTCCCATGATTTTCTTGATTGTATATATCTCTTAAATATCAACATATACACGTGTGATTTAGTTTACGTGGATTTTTCAATGCCGAGAACCTCGATCAGAGAGTAAAAAAGGCGTAAAGTTCACAATGGTGTAAAATTAAAATTGGATATACCGGGCTAGGATTCGAGTTACCGGAACAAGGGCCAAACCAACCACCCAAGAATGGAATCGTCGAGCGAAAACACTTGACAACCTCCTAGAAGCAGCTTTTCTTGCCACCAGACGTTTCTCCATCAATTAGGAATCTGATGCAGTCACTAAACACATTCCTTAAATTGTAGCCATTTGTTGAGTGTTTTTTTTGGTGTCTAATCCGCATATATATCACCATTGCCCTTGATTTTCTTGACTGTATATCTCTTAAATATCAACATATACACATGTGATTTAGTTTACGAAGATTTTTCAATGCCGAGATCCTAGATCAGAGAGTAAAAAAGGCGTAAGGTTCACAATGGTGTAAAATTAAAATGGGATATACCGGGCTAGGATTCGAGTTACAGGAACAAGGGCCAAACCAACCACCCAAGAATGGAATCATCGAGCGAAAACACTTAACAACCTCCAAGAAGCAGCTTTTCTTACCACCAGACCTTTCTCCAACAATTAGGAATCTGATGCTGTCACTAAACACATTCTTTAAATTGTAGCCATTTGTTGAGTGTTTTTTTTTGTGTCTAATCCGCATATATATCACCATTGCCCTTGATTTTCTTGACTGTATATCTCTTAAATATAAACATATACTCGTGTGATTTAGTTTACGAAGATTTTTCAATGCCAAGAACCTCGATCAGAGAGTAAAAAAGGTGTAAGGTTCACAATGGTGTATAATTAAAATTGGATATACCGGGCTAGGATTCGAGTTACCGGAACAAGGGCCAAACCAACCACCCAAGAATGGAATCGTCGAGCGAAAACAATTGACAACCTCCTAAAAGCAGCTTTTCTTCCCCCCATACCTTTCTCCATCAATTAGGAATCCGATGCCGTCACTAAACACATTCCTTAAATTTTAGCCATTTGTTGAGTGTTTTTTTTGGTGTCTAATCCGCATATATATCACCATTACCCTTGATTTTCTTGACTTTATATCTCTTAAATATCAACATATACACATGTGATTTAGTTTACGAAGATTTTTCAATGCCGAGATCCTAGATCAGAGAGTAAAAAAGGGGTAGGGTTCACAATGGTGTAAAATTAAAATGGGATATACCGGGCTAGGATTCGAGTTACAGGAACAAGGGCCAATCCAACCACCCAAGAATGGAATCGTCGAGCGAAAACACCTGACAACCTCCTAGAAGCAGCTTTTCTTACCACCAGACCTTTCTCCAACAATTAGGAACCTGATGCTGTCACTTAACACATTCTTTAAATTGTAGCCATTTGTTGAGTGTTTTTTTTTTTTTGGTTTCTAATCCACATATATATCACCATTGCCTTTGATTTTCTTGACTGTATATCTCTTAAATGTCAACATATACACGTTTGATTTAGTTAACGAAGATTTTTCAATGCCGAGAACCTCGATCAGAGAGTAAAAAGGCGTAAGGTTCACAATGGTGTAAGATTAAATAGGGATATACCGGGCCAGGATTTGAGTTACAGGAACAAGGGCCAAACCAACCACCCAAGAATGGAATCGTCGAGCGAAAACACCTGACAACCTCCTAGAAGCAGCTTTTCTTACCACCAGACCTTTCTCCAACAATTAGGAATCTGATGCTGTCACTTAACACATTCTTTAAATTGTAGCCATTTGTTGAGTTTTTTTTTTTTTGGTGTCTAATCCACATATATATCACCATTGCCTTTGATTTTCTTGACTGTATATCTCTTAAATGTCAACATATACACGTGTGATTAAGTTAACGAAGATTTTTCAATGCCGAGAACCTCGATCAGAGAGTAAAAAAGGCGTAAGGTTCACAATGGTGTAAGATTAAATAGGGATATACTGGGCCAGGATTTTAGTTACAGGAACAAGGGCCAAACCAACCTCCCAAGAATGGAATCGTCGAGAGAAAACACTTGACAACCTCCTAGAAGCAGCTTTTCTTGCCACCAGACCTATCTCCAACAATTAGGAATCTGATGCCGTCACTAAACACATTCTTTAAATTATAGCCATTTGTTGAGTGTTTTTTTGGTGTCTAATCCGCATATATATCACCATTGCCCTTGATTTTCTTGACTGTGTATCTCTTAAATATCAACATATACACGTGTGATTTGGTTTATGAAGGGTTTTCATTGCCGAGAACCTCGATCAGAGAGTAAAAAAGGCGTAAGGTTCACAATGGTGTAAGATTAAAATGGGATATACCGGGCTAGGATTCGAGTTACAGGAACAAGGGGCAAACCAACCACCCAAGAATGGAATCGTCGAGCAAAAACACTTGACAACCTCCTAGAAGCAGCTTTTCTTGCCACCAGACCTATCTCCATCAATTAGGAATCTAATGCCGTCACTAAACACATTCCTTAAATTCTAGCCATTTGTTGAGTGTTTTTTTTGGTGTCTAATCCGCATATATATCACCATTGCCCTTGATTTTCTTGACTGTATATCTCTTAAATATCAACATATACACGTGTGATTTAGTTTACGAAGATTTTTCAATGCCAAGAACCTCGATCAGAGAGTAAAAAAGGCGTAAGGTTCACAATGGTGTAAAACTAAAATGGGATATACCGGGCTAGGATTCGAGTTACAGGAACAAGCGACAAACCAACCCCCCAAGAATGGAACCGTCGAGCGAAAAACACTTGACAACCTCCTAGATGAAGCTTTTCTTGCCACCAGACCTTTCTCCATCAATTAGGAATCAGATGCCGTCACTAAACACATTCCTTAAATTGTAGCCATTTATTGAGTGATTTTTTGATGTCTAATCCGCATATATATCACCATTGCCATTGATTTTCTAGACTGTATATCTTTTAAATGTCAACATATACACGTGTGATTTAGTTTACGAAGATTTTTCATTGCCGAGAACCACGATCAGAGAGTAAAAAAGGCGTAAGGTTCACAATGGTGTATAATTAAAATTGGATATACCGGGCTAGGATTCGAGTTACCGGAACAAGGGCCAAACCAACCACCCAAGAATGGAATCGTCGAGCGAAAACAATTGACAACCTCCTAAAAGCAGCTTTTCTTCCCCCCATACCTTTCTCCATCAATTAGGAATCCGATGCCGTCACTAAACACATTCCTTAAATTTTAGCCATTTGTTGAGTGTTTTTTTTGGTGTCTAATCCGCATATATATCACCATTACCCTTGATTTTCTTGACTTTATATCTCTTAAATATCAACATATACACATGTGATTTAGTTTACGAAGATTTTTCAATGCCGAGATCCTAGATCAGAGAGTAAAAAAGGGGTAGGGTTCACAATGGTGTAAAATTAAAATGGGATATACCGGGCTAGGATTCGAGTTACAGGAACAAGGGCCAATCCAACCACCCAAGAATGGAATCGTCGAGCGAAAACACCTGACAACCTCCTAGAAGCAGCTTTTCTTACCACCAGACCTTTCTCCAACAATTAGGAACCTGATGCTGTCACTTAACACATTCTTTAAATTGTAGCCATTTGTTGAGTGTTTTTTTTTTTTTGGTTTCTAATCCACATATATATCACCATTGCCTTTGATTTTCTTGACTGTATATCTCTTAAATGTCAACATATACACGTTTGATTTAGTTAACGAAGATTTTTCAATGCCGAGAACCTCGATCAGAGAGTAAAAAGGCGTAAGGTTCACAATGGTGTAAGATTAAATAGGGATATACCGGGCCAGGATTTGAGTTACAGGAACAAGGGCCAAACCAACCACCCAAGAATGGAATCGTCGAGCGAAAACACCTGACAACCTCCTAGAAGCAGCTTTTCTTACCACCAGACCTTTCTCCAACAATTAGGAATCTGATGCTGTCACTTAACACATTCTTTAAATTGTAGCCATTTGTTGAGTTTTTTTTTTTTGGTGTCTAATCCACATATATATCACCATTGCCTTTGATTTTCTTGACTGTATATCTCTTAAATGTCAACATATACACGTGTGATTAAGTTAACGAAGATTTTTCAATGCCGAGAACCTCGATCAGAGAGTAAAAAAGGCGTAAGGTTCACAATGGTGTAAGATTAAATAGGGATATACTGGGCCAGGATTTTAGTTACAGGAACAAGGGCCAAACCAACCTCCCAAGAATGGAATCGTCGAGAGAAAACACTTGACAACCTCCTAGAAGCAGCTTTTCTTGCCACCAGACCTATCTCCAACAATTAGGAATCTGATGCCGTCACTAAACACATTCTTTAAATTATAGCCATTTGTTGAGTGTTTTTTTGGTGTCTAATCCGCATATATATCACCATTGCCCTTGATTTTCTTGACTGTGTATCTCTTAAATATCAACATATACACGTGTGATTTGGTTTATGAAGGGTTTTCATTGCCGAGAACCTCGATCAGAGAGTAAAAAAGGCGTAAGGTTCACAATGGTGTAAGATTAAAATGGGATATACCGGGCTAGGATTCGAGTTACAGGAACAAGGGGCAAACCAACCACCCAAGAATGGAATCGTCGAGCGAAAACACTTGACAACCTCCTAGAAGCAGCTTTTCTTGCCACCAGACCTATCTCCATCAATTAGGAATCTAATGCCGTCACTAAACACATTCCTTAAATTCTAGCCATTTGTTGAGTGTTTTTTTTGGTGTCTAATCCGCATATATATCACCATTGCCCTTGATTTTCTTGACTGTATATCTCTTAAATATCAACATATACACGTGTGATTTAGTTTACGAAGATTTTTCAATGCCAAGAACCTCGATCAGAGAGTAAAAAAGGCGTAAGGTTCACAATGGTGTAAAACTAAAATGGGATATACCGGGCTAGGATTCGAGTTACAGGAACAAGCGACAAACCAACCCCCCAAGAATGGAACCGTCGAGCGAAAAACACTTGACAACCTCCTAGATGAAGCTTTTCTTGCCACCAGACCTTTCTCCATCAATTAGGAATCAGATGCCGTCACTAAACACATTCCTTAAATTGTAGCCATTTATTGAGTGATTTTTTGATGTCTAATCCGCATATATATCACCATTGCCATTGATTTTCTAGACTGTATATCTTTTAAATGTCAACATATACACGTGTGATTTAGTTTACGAAGATTTTTCATTGCCGAGAACCACGATCAGAGAGTAAAAAAGGCGTAAGGTTCACAATGGTGTATAATTAAAATTGGATATACCGGGCTAGGATTCGAGTTACCGGAACAAGGGCCAAACCAACCACCCAAGAATGGAATCGTCGAGCGAAAACAATTGACAACCTCCTAAAAGCAGCTTTTCTTCCCCCCATACCTTTCTCCATCAATTAGGAATCCGATGCCGTCACTAAACACATTCCTTAAATTTTAGCCATTTGTTGAGTGTTTTTTTTGGTGTCTAATCCGCATATATATCACCATTACCCTTGATTTTCTTGACTTTATATCTCTTAAATATCAACATATACACATGTGATTTAGTTTACGAAGATTTTTCAATGCCGAGATCCTAGATCAGAGAGTAAAAAAGGGGTAGGGTTCACAATGGTGTAAAATTAAAATGGGATATACCGGGCTAGGATTCGAGTTACAGGAACAAGGGCCAATCCAACCACCCAAGAATGGAATCGTCGAGCGAAAACACCTGACAACCTCCTAGAAGCAGCTTTTCTTACCACCAGACCTTTCTCCAACAATTAGGAACCTGATGCTGTCACTTAACACATTCTTTAAATTGTAGCCATTTGTTGAGTGTTTTTTTTTTTTTGGTTTCTAATCCACATATATATCACCATTGCCTTTGATTTTCTTGACTGTATATCTCTTAAATGTCAACATATACACGTTTGATTTAGTTAACGAAGATTTTTCAATGCCGAGAACCTCGATCAGAGAGTAAAAAGGCGTAAGGTTCACAATGGTGTAAGATTAAATAGGGATATACCGGGCCAGGATTTGAGTTACAGGAACAAGGGCCAAACCAACCACCCAAGAATGGAATCGTCGAGCGAAAACACCTGACAACCTCCTAGAAGCAGCTTTTCTTACCACCAGACCTTTCTCCAACAATTAGGAATCTGATGCTGTCACTTAACACATTCTTTAAATTGTAGCCATTTGTTGAGTTTTTTTTTTTTTGGTGTCTAATCCACATATATATCACCATTGCCTTTGATTTTCTTGACTGTATATCTCTTAAATGTCAACATATACACGTGTGATTAAGTTAACGAAGATTTTTCAATGCCGAGAACCTCGATCAGAGAGTAAAAAAGGCGTAAGGTTCACAATGGTGTAAGATTAAATAGGGATATACTGGGCCAGGATTTTAGTTACAGGAACAAGGGCCAAACCAACCTCCCAAGAATGGAATCGTCGAGAGAAAACACTTGACAACCTCCTAGAAGCAGCTTTTCTTGCCACCAGACCTTTCTCCAACAATTAGGAATCTGATGCCGTCACTAAACACATTCTTTAAATTATAGCCATTTGTTGAGTGTTTTTTTGGTGTCTAATCCGCATATATATCACCATTGCCCTTGATTTTCTTGACTGTGTATCTCTTAAATATCAACATATACACGTGTGATTTGGTTTATGAAGGGTTTTCATTGCCGAGAACCTCGATCAGAGAGTAAAAAAGGCGTAAGGTTCACAATGGTGTAAGATTAAAATGGGATATACCGGGCTAGGATTCGAGTTACAGGAACAAGGGGCAAACCAACCACCCAAGAATGGAATCGTCGAGCGAAAACACTTGACAACCTCCTAGAAGCAGCTTTTCTTGCCACCAGACCTATCTCCATCAATTAGGAATCTAATGCCGTCACTAAACACATTCCTTAAATTCTAGCCATTTGTTGAGTGTTTTTTTTGGTGTCTAATCCGCATATATATCACCATTGCCCTTGATTTTCTTGACTGTATATCTCTTAAATATCAACATATACACGTGTGATTTAGTTTACGAAGATTTTTCAATGCCAAGAACCTCGATCAGAGAGTAAAAAAGGCGTAAGGTTCACAATGGTGTAAAACTAAAATGGGATATACCGGGCTAGGATTCGAGTTACAGGAACAAGCGACAAACCAACCCCCCAAGAATGGAACCGTCGAGCGAAAAACACTTGACAACCTCCTAGATGAAGCTTTTCTTGCCACCAGACCTTTCTCCATCAATTAGGAATCAGATGCCGTCACTAAACACATTCCTTAAATTGTAGCCATTTATTGAGTGATTTTTTGATGTCTAATCCGCATATATATCACCATTGCCATTGATTTTCTAGACTGTATATCTTTTAAATGTCAACATATACACGTGTGATTTAGTTTACGAAGATTTTTCATTGCCGAGAACCTCGATCAGAGAGTAAAAAAGGCGTAAGGTTCACAATGGTGTAAAATCAAAATGGGATACACCGAGGTAGGATTTGAGTTGCAGGAACAAGGGCCAAACCAACCACCCAAGAATGGAATCGTCGAGTGAAAACGTTTGACAACCTCCTAGAAGCAGCTTTTATTGCCACCAGACCTTTCTCCATCAATTAGGAATCTAATGCCGTCACTAAACACATTCCTTAAATTGTAGCCATTTGTTGAGTGTTTTTTTTTTTTGTGTCTAATCCGCATATATATCACCATTGCCCTTGATTTTCTTGACTGTATATCTCTTAAATGTCAACATATACACGTGTAATTTAGTTTACGAAGATTTTTCATTGCCGAGAACCTCGATCAGAGAGTAAAAAGGCGTAAGGTTCATAATGGTGTAAGATTAAAATGGGATATACCGGGCTAGGATTCGAGTTACAGGAACTAGGGCCAAACCAACCACCCAAGAATGGAATCGTCAAGCAAAAACTCATGACAACCTCCTAGGAGCAGCTTTTCTTGCCACCAGACCTTTCTCCATCAATTAGAAATCTGATGCCGTCACTAAACACATTCCTTATATTGTAGCCATTTGTTGAGTGTTTTTTTTTGGTGTCTAATCCGCATATATATCACCATTGCCC
The DNA here is from genome assembly GCA_030545235.1 of Helianthus tuberosus. Lineage (NCBI taxonomy): Eukaryota > Viridiplantae > Streptophyta > Magnoliopsida > Asterales > Asteraceae > Helianthus > Helianthus tuberosus. Next base: position 15,215 of record JARYGA010017025.1, on the reverse strand, counting down.
GTGATTTTTTTGACTGTATAACTCATAAATGTCAACATATACACATGTGATTTAGTTTACGAAGATTTTTCAATGCTGAGAACCTCGATCAGAGAGTATAAAAGGCGTAAGGTTCACAATGGTGTAAGATAAAAATGGGATATACCGGGCTAGGATTCGAGTTACAGGAACTAGGGCCAAACTAACCACCCAAGAATGGAATCGTCAAGCAAAAACTCATGACAACCACCTAGGAGCACCTTTTCTTGCCACCAGACCTTTCTCCATGAATTAGGAATCTGATGCCGTCACTAAACACATTCCTTAAATTGTAGCCATTTGTTGAGTGTTTTTTTTTTGCTGTCTAATCCGCATATATATCACCATTGCCCTTGATTTTCTTGACTGTATATCTCATAAATGTCAACATATACACGTGTGATTTAGTTTATGAAGATTTTTCAATGCTGAGAACCTCGATTAGAGAGTAAAAAGGGCATAAGGTTCACAATGGTGTAAGATTAAAATGGGATATACCGGGCTAGGATTCGAGTTACAGGAACAAGGGCCAAACCAACCACCCAAGAATGGAATCGTCGAGCGAAAACACTTGACAACCTCCTAAAAGCAGCTTTTCTTGCCACCAGACCTTTCTCCATCAATTAGGAATCTGATGCCGTCACTAAACACATTCCTTAAATTGAATCCATTTGTTGTGTGTTTTTTTGTGTCTAATCCGCATATATATCACCATTGCCCTTGATTTTCTTAACTGTATATCTCTCAAATATCAACATATACACGTGTGATTTAGTTTACGAAGATTTTTCAACACCGGGAACCTTGATCAGAGAGTAAAAAAGGCGTAAGGTTCACAATGGGGTAAGATTAAGATGGGATATACCGGGCTAGGATTCGAGTTACAGGAACTAGGGCCAAACCAACCACCCAAGAATGGAATCGTCAAGCAAAAACTCATGACAACCTCCTAGGAGCAGCTTTTCTTGCCACCAGACTTTTCTCCATCAATTAGGAATCTGATGCCGTCACTAAACACATTCCTTATATTGTAGCCATTTGTTGAGTGTTTTTTTTGGTGTCTAATCCGCATATATATCACCATTGCCCTTGATTTTCTTGACTGTATATCTCATAAATGTCAACATATACACGTGTGATTTAGTTTACGAAGATTTTTCAATGCTGAGAACCTCGATCAGAGAGTAAAAAGGGCATAAGGTTCACAATGGTGTAAGATTGAAATGGGATATACCGGGCTAGGATTTGAGTTACAGGAACAAGGGCCAAACCAACCACCCAAGAATGGAATCGTCGAGCGAAAACACTTGACAACCTCCTAGAAGCAGCTTTTCTTGCCACCAGACCTTTCTCCATCAATTAGGAATCTGATGCCGTCACTAAACACATTCCTTAAATTGAATCCATTTGTTGTGTGTTTTTTTGTGTCTAATCCGCATATATATCACCATTGCCATTGATTTTCTAGACTGTATATCTTTTAAATGTCAACATAGACACGTGTGATTTAGTTTACGAAGATTTTTCATTGCCGAGAACCTCGATCAGAGAGTAAAAAAGGCGTAAGGTTCACAATGGTGTAAAATTAAAATGGGATATACCGAGCTAGGATTTGAGTTGCAGGAACATGGGCCAAACCAACCACCCAAGAATGGAATCGTCGAGTGAAAACGTTTGACAACCTCCTAGAAGCAGCTTTTATTGCCACCAGACCTATCTCCATCAATTAGGAATCTGATGCCGTCACTAAACACATTCCTTAAATTGTAGCCATTTGTTGAGTGTTTTTTTTTTTGTGTCTAATCCGCATATATATCACCATTGCCCTTGATTTTCTTGACTGTATATCTCTTAAATGTCAACATATACACGTGTAATTTAGTTTACGAAGATTTTTCATTGCTGAGAACCTCGATCAGGGAGTAAAAAGGCGTAAGGTTCATAATGGTGTAAGATTAAAATGGGATATACCGGGCTAGGATTCGAGTTACAGGAACTAGGGCCAAACCAACCACCCAAGAATGGAATCGTCAAGCAAAAACTCATGACAACCTCCTAGGAGCAGCTTTTCTTGCCACCAGACCTTTCTCCATCAATTAGAAATCTGATGCCGTCACTAAACACATTCCTTATATTGTAGCCTTTTGTTGAGTGTTTTTTTTTGGTGTCTAATCCGCATATATATCACCATTGCCCTTGATTTTTTTGACTGTATATCTCATAAATGTCAACATATACACGTGTGATTTAGTTTACGAAGATTTTTCAATGCTGAGAACCTCGATCAGAGAGTATAAAAGGCGTAAGGTTCACAATGGTGTAAGATTAAAATGGGATATTCTGGGCTAGGATTCTAGTTATAGGAACAGGGGCGAAACCAACCACCCAAGAATGGAATCGTCGAGCGAAAACATTTGACAACCTCCTAGAAGCAGCTTTTCTTGCCACCAGACCTTTCTCCATCAATTAGGAATCTGATGCCGTCACTAAACACATTCCTTATATTGTAGCCATTTGTTGAGTGTTTTTTTTTTGTGTCTAATCCGCATATATATCACCATTGCCCTTGATTTTCTTGACTGTATTTCTCATAAATGTCAACATATACATGTGTGATTTAGTTTACGAAGATTTTTCAATGCTGAGAACCTTGATCAGAGAGTAAAAAGGGCATAAGGTTCAAAATGGTGTAAGATTAAAATGGGATATACCCGGCTAGGATTCGAGTTACAGGAACAAGGGCCAAACCAACCACCCAAGAATGGAATCGTCGAGCGAAAACACTTGACAACCTCCTAGAAGCAGCTTTTCTTGCCACCAGACCTTTCTCCATCAATTAGGAATCTGTTGCCGTCACTAAACACATTCCTTAAATTGAATCCATTTGTTGTGTGTTTTTTTTTTGTGTCTAATCCGCATATATATCACCATTGCCCTTGATTTTCTTGACTGTATATCTCTTAAATATCAACATATACACGTGTGATTTAGTTTACGAAGATTTTTCATTGCCGAGAACCTTGATCAGAGAGTAAAAAAGGCGTAAGGTTCACAATGGTGTAAAATTAAAATGGGATATACGGAGCTAGGATTTGAGTTACAGTTACTAGGGCCAAACCAACCACCCAAGAATGGAATCGTCAAGCAAAAACTCATGACAACCTCCTAGGAGCAACTTTTCTTGTCACCAGACCTTTCTTCATCAATTAGGAATCTGATGCCGTCACTAAACACATTCCTTAAATTGAATCCATTTGTTGTGTGTTTTTTTTGTGTCTAATCCGCATATATATCACCATTGCCCTTGATTTTCTTGACTGTATATCTCTTAAATATCAACATATACACGTGTGATTTAGTTTACGAAGATTTTTCAACACCGGGAACCTCGATCAGAGAGTAAAAAAGGTGTAAGGTTCACAATGGGCTAAGATAAAAATGGGATATACCGGGCTAGGATTCGAGTTACAGGAACTAGGGCCAAACTAGCCACCCAAGAATGGAATCGTCAAGCAAAAACTCATGACAACCTCCTAGGAGCACCTTTTCTTGCCACCAGACCTTTCTCCATCAATTAGGAATCTGATGCCGTCACTAAACACATTCCTTAAATTGTAGCCATTTGTTGAGTGTTTTTTTTTTGCTGTCTAATCCGCATATATATCACCATTGCCCTTGATTTTCTTGACTGTATATCTCATAAATGTCAACATATACACGCGTGATTTAGTTTACGAAGATTTTTCAATGCTGAGAACCTCGATTAGAGAGTAAAAAGGGCATAAGGTTCACAATGGTGTAAGATTAAAATAGGATATACCGGGCTAGGATTCGAGTTACAGGAACAAGGGCCAAACCAACCACCCAAGAATGGAATCGTCGAGCGAAAACACTTGACAACCTCCTAAAAGCAGCTTTTCTTGCCACCAGACCTTTCTCCATCAATTAGGAATCTGATGCCGTCACTAAACACATTCCTTAAATTGAATCCATTTGTTGTGTGTTTTTTTGTGTCTAATCCGCATATATATCACCATTGCCCTTGATTTTCTTAACTGTATATCTCTTAAATATCAACATATACACGTGTGATTTAGTTTACGAAGATTTTTCAACACCGGGAACCTTGATCAGAGAGTAAAAAAGGCGTAAGGTTCACAATGGGGTAAGATTAAAATGGGATATACCGGGCTAGGATTCGAGTTACAGGAACTAAGGCCAAACCAACCACCCAAGAATGGAATCGTCAAGCAAAAACTCATGACAACCTCCTAGGAGCAGCTTTTCTTGCCACCAGACCTTTCTCCATCAATTAGGAATCTGATGCCGTCACTAAACACATTCCTTATATTGTAGCCATTTGTTGAGTGTTTTTTTTTTGGTGTCTAATCCGCATATATATCACCAATGCCCTTGATTTTCTTGACTGTATATCTCATAAATGCCAACATATACACGTGTGATTTAGTTTACGAAGATTTTTCAATGCTGAGAACCTTGATCAGAGAGTAAAAAGGGCATAAGGTTCACAATGGTGTAAGATTAAAATGGGATATACCGGGCTAGGATTTGAGTTACAGGAACAAGGGCCAAACCAACCACCCAAGAATGGAATCGTCGAGCGAAAACACTTGACAACCTCCTAGAAGCAGCTTTTCTTGCCACCAGACCTTTCTCCATCAATTAGGAATCTGATGCCGTCACTAAACACATTCCTTAAATTGAATCCATTTGTTGTGTGTTTTTTTGTGTCTAATCCGCATATATATCACCATTGCCCTTGATTTTGTTGACTGTATATCTCTTAAATATCAACATATACACGTGTCATTTAGTTTACGAAGATTTTTCATTGCCGAGAACCTCGATCAGAGAGTAAAAAAGGCGTAAGGTTCACAATGGGGTAAGATTAAAATGGGATATACCGGGCTAGGATTCGAGTTACAGGAACTAGGGCCAAACCAACCACCCAAGAATGGAATCGTCAAGTAAAAACTCATGACAACCTCCTAGGAGCAGCTTTTCTTGCCACCAGACCTTTCTCCATCAATTAGGAATCTGATGCCGTCACTAAACACATTCCATATATTGTAGCCATTTGTTGAGTGTTTTTTTTGGTGTCTAATCCGCATATATATCACCATTGCCCTTGATTTTCTTGACTGTATATCTCATAAATGTCAACATATACACGTGTGATTTAGTTTACGAAGATTTTTCAATGCTGAGAACCTCGATCAGAGAGTAAAAAGGGCATAAGGTTCACAATGGTGTAAGATTAAAATGGGATATACCGGGCTAGAATTCGAGTTACAGGAACAAGGGCCAAACCAACCACCCAAGAATGGAATCGTCGAGCGAAAACACTTGACAACCTCCTAGAAGCAGCTTTTCTTGCCACCAGACCTTTCACCATCAATTAGGAATCTGATGCCGTCACTAAACACATTCCTTAAATTGAATCCGTTTGTTTTGTGTTTTTTTTGTGTCTAATCCGCGTATATATCACCATTGCCCTTGATTTTCTTGACTGTATATCTCTTAAATATCAACATATACACGTGTGATTTAGTTTACGAAGATTTTTCATTGCCGAGAACCTCGATCATAGAGTAAAAAAGGCGTAAGGTTCACAATGGTGTAAAATTAAAATGGGATATACCGAGCTAGGATTTGAGTTGCAGGAACAAGGGCCAAACCAACCACCCAAGAATGGAATCGTCGAGTGAAAATATTTGACAACCTCCTAGAAGCAGCTTTTATTGCCACCAGACCTTTCTCCATCAATTAGGAATCTGATGCCGTCACTAAACACATTCCTTAAATTGTAGCCATTTGTTGAGTGTTTTTTTTTTGTGTATAATCAGCATATATATCACCATTGCCCTTGATTTTCTTGACTGTATATCTCTTAAATGTCAACATATACACGTGTGATTTAGTTTACGAAGATTTTTCATTGCCGAGAACCTCGATCAGAGAGTAAAAAAGGCGTAAGGTTCACAATGGTGTAAGATTAAAATGGGATATACCGGGCTAGGATTCGAGTTACAGGAACTCGGGCCAAACCAACCACCCAAGAATGGAATCGTCGATCGAAAACACTTGAAAACCTCCTAGAAGCAGCTTTTCTTGCCACCAGACCTTTCTCCATCAATTAGGAATCTGATGCCGTCACTAAACACATTCCTTAAATTTTAGGCATTTGTTGAGTGTTTTTTTTCCTGTCTAATCCGCACATATACACATGTGATTTAGTTTACGAAGATTTTTCAATGCCGAGAACCTCGATCAGAGAGTAAAAAAGGCGTAAGGTTCACAATGGTGTAAAATTAAAATGGGATATACCGGGCTAGGATTCGAGTTACAGGAACAAGGGCCAAACCAACCACCCGAGAATGGAATCGTCGAGCGAAAAAACTTGACACCCTCCTAGAAGCAGCTTTTCTTGCCAACAGACCATTCTCCATCAATTAGGAATCTGATGCCGTCACTAAACACATTCCGTAAATTGTAGCCATTTGTTGAGTGTTTTTTTTTTGTGTCTAATACGCATATATATCACCATTGCCCTTGATTTTCTTGACTGTATATCTCTTAAATGTCAACATATGCACGTGTGATTTAGTTTACGAAGATTTTTCAATGCCGAGAACCTCGATTAGAGAGTAAAAAAGGCGTAAGGTTCACAATGGTGTAAGATTAAAATGGGATATACCGGGCTAGGATTCGAGTTACAGGAACAAGGGACAAACCAACCCCCCAAGAATGGAACCGTCGAGCGAAAAACAATTGACAACCTTCAAGATGAAGCTTTTCTTGCCACCAGACCTTTCTCCATCAATTAGGAATCAGATGCCGTCACTAAACACATTCCTTAAATTGTAGCCATTTGTTGAGTGTTTTTTTTGGTGTCTAATCCGCATATATATCACCATTGCCCTTGATTTTCTTGACTGTATATCTTTTAAATGTCAACATATACACGTGTGATTTAGTTTACGAAGATTTTTCATTGTCGAGAACCTCTATCAGAGAGTAAAAAAGGCGTAAGGTTCACAATGGTGTAAAATTAAAATGGGATATACTGGGCTAGGATTTGAGTTACAGGAACAAGGGCCAAACCAACCACCCAAGAATGGTATCGTCGATCGAAAACATTTGACAACCTCCTAGAAGCAGCTTTTCTTGCCACCAGACCTTTCTCCATCAATTAGGAATCTGATGCCGTCACTAAACACATTCCTTAAATTGTAGCCATTTGTTAAGTGTTTTTTTTGGTGTCTAATCCGCATATATATCACCATTGCCCTTGATTTTCTTGACTGTATATCTCTTACATGTCAACATATACACGTGTGATTTAGTTTACGAAGATTTTTCAATTCTGAGAACCTAGATCAGAGAGTAAAAAAGGGGTAAGGTTCACAATGGTGTAAAATTAAAATGGGATATATCGGGCTAGGTTTCGAGTTACAGGAACAAGGGCCAAACCAACCACCCAAGAATGGAATCGTCGAGCAATAACACTTGACAACCTCCTAGAAGCAGCTTTTGTTGCCACCAGACCTTTCTCCATCAATTAGGAATCTTATGCCGTCACTAAACACATTCCTTAAATTGTAGCCATTTGTTGAGTGTTTTTTTTTTGCTGTCTAATCCGCATATATATCACCATTGCCCTTGATTTTCTTGATTGTATATCTCATAAATGTCAACATATACACGTGTGATTTAGTTTTCGAAGATTTTTCAATGCTGAGAACCTCGATCAGAGAGTAAAAAGGGCACAAGTTTCGCAATGGTGTAAGATTAAAATGGGATATACCGGGCTAGGACTCGAGTTACAGGAACAAGGGCCAAACCAACCACCCAAGAATGGAATCATCGAGCGAAAACACTTGACAACCTCCTAGAAGCCGCTTTTCTTGCCACCAGACCTTTCTCCATCAATTAGGAATCTGATGCCGTCACTAAACACATTCCTTAAATTGAATCAATTTGTTGTGTGTTTTTTTTAGTCTAATCCGCATATATATCACGATTGCCCTTGATTTTCTTGACTGTGTATATCTTAAATATCAACATATACACGTGTGATTTAGTTTACGAAGATTTTTCAACACCGGGAACCTCGATCAGAGAGTAAAAAAGGCGTAAGGTTCACAATGGGGTAAGATTAAAATGGGATATACCGGGCTAGGATTCGAGTTACAGGAACTAGGGCCAAACCAACCTCCCAAGAATGGAATCATCAAGCAAAAACTCATGACAACCTCCTAGGAGTAGCTTTTCTTGCCACCAGACCTTTCTCCATCAATTAGGAATCTGATGCCGTCACTAAACACATTCCTTATATTGTAGGCATTTGTTGAGTGTTTTTTTTTGGTGTCTAATCCGCATATATATCACCATTGCCCTTGATTTTCTTGGCTGTATATCTCTTAAATGTCAACATATACACGTGTGATTTACTTTACGAAGATTTTTCAATGCTGAGAACCTCGATCAGAGAGTAAAACGGGCATAAGGTTCACAATGGTGTAAGATTAAAATGGGGTATACCGGGCTAGGATTCGAGTTACAGGAACAAAGGCCAAACCAACCATCCAAGAATGGAATCGTCGAGCGAAAACACTTGACAACCTCCTAGAAGCAGCTTTTCTTGCCACCAGACCTTTCTCCATCAATTAGGAATCTGATGCCGTCACTAAACACATTCCTTAAATTGAATCCATTTGTTGTGTGTTTTTTTTTGTGTCTAATCCGCATATATATCACCATTGCCCTTGATTTTCTTGACTGTATATCTCTTAAATATCAACATATACACGTGTGATTTAGTTTACGAAGATTTTTCAATGCCGAGAACCTCGATCAGAGAGTAAAAAAGGCGTAAGGTTCACAATGGTGTAAAATTAAAATGGGATATACCGAGCTAGGATTTGAGTTGCAGGAACAAGGGACAATCCAACCACCCAAGAATGGAATCATCGAGTGAAAACATATGACAACCTCCTAGAAGCAGCTTTTATTGCCACCAGACCTTTCTCTATCAATTAGGAATCTGATGCCGTCACTAAACACATTCATTAAATTGTAGCCATTTGTTGTGTGTTTTTTTTTTGTGTCTAATCCGCATATATATCACCATTGCCCTTGATTTTCTTGACTTTGTATCTCTTAAATGTCAACATATACACGTGTGATTTAATTTACGAAGATTTTTCATTGACGAGAACCTCGATCAGAGAGTAAAAAAGGCGTAAGGTTCACAATGGTGTAAGATTAAAATGGGATATACCGGGCTAGGATTCGAGTTACAGGAACTAGGGCTAAAACCAACCACCCAAGAATGGAATCGTCGATCGAAAACACTTGACAACCTCCTAGAAGCAGCTTTGCTTGCCACCAGACCTTTCTCCATCAATTAGGAATCTGATGCCGTCACTAAACACATTCCTTAAATTGTAGCCATTTGTTGAGTGTTTTTTTTCCTTTCTAATCCGCATATATATCACCATTGCCCTTGATTTTCTTGACTGTATATCTCTTAAATATCAACATATACACATGTGATTTAGTTTACGAAGATTTTTCAATGCCGAGAACCTCGATCAGAGAGTAAAAAAGGCGTAAGGTTCACAATGGTGTAAAATTAAAATGGGATATACCGGGCTAGGATTCGAGTTACAGGAACAAGGGCCAAACCAACCACCCAAGAATGGAATCGTCGAGCGAAAAACTTGACAACCTCCTAGAAGCAGCTTTTCTTGCCACCAGACCTTTCTCCATCAATTAGGAATCTGATGCCGTCACTAAACACATTCCTTATATTGTAGGCATTTGTTGAGTGTTTTTTTGGTGTCTAATCCGCATATATATCACCATTGCCCTTGATTTTCTTGACTGTATATCTCTTAAATGTCAACATATACACGTGTGATTTACTTTACGAAGATTTTTCAATGCTGAGAACCTCGATCAGAGAGTAAAACGGGTATAAGGTTCACAATGGTGTAAGATTAAAATGGGATATACCGGGCTAGGATTCGAGTTACAGGAACAAGGGCCAAACCAACCACCCAAGAATGGAATCGTCGAGCGAAAACACTTGACAACCTCCTAGAAGCAGCTTTTCTTGCCACCAGACCTTTCTCCATCAATTAGGAATCTGATGCAGTCACTAAACACATTCCTTAAATTGAATCCATTTGTTGTGTGTTTTTTTTTGTGTCTAATCCGCATATATATCACCATTGCCCTTGATTTTCTTGACTGTATATCTCTTAAATATCAACATATACACGTGTGATTTAGTTTACGAAGATTTTTCATTGCCGAGAACCTCGATCAGAGAGTAAAAAAGGCGTAAGGTTCACAATGGTGTAAAATTAAAATGGGATATACCGAGCTAGGATTTGAGTTGCAGGAACAAGGGCCAAACCAACCACCCAAGAATGGAATCGTCGAGTGAAAACATATGACAACCTCCTAGAAGCAGCTTTTATTGCCACCAGACCTTTCTCTATCAATTAGGAATCTGATGCCGTCACTAAACACATTCATTAAATTGTAGCCATTTGTTGTGTGTTTTTTTTTGTGTCTAATCCGCATATATATCACCATTGCCCTTGATTTTCTTGACTGTGTATCTCTTAAATGTCAACATATACACGTGTGATTTAGTTTACGAAGATTTTTCATTGACGAGAACCTCGATCAGAGAGTAAAAAAGGCGTAAGGTTCACAATGGTGTAAGATTAAAATGGGATATACCGGGCTAGGATTCGAGTTACAGGAACTAGGGCCAAACCAACCACCCAAGAATGGAATCGTCGATCGAAAACACTTGACAACCTCCTAGAAGCAGCTTTTCTTGCCACCAGACCTTTTTCCATCAATTAGGAGTCTGATGCCGTCACTAAACACATTCCTTAAATTGTAGCCATTTGTTGAGTGTTTTTTTTCCTGTCTAATCCGCATATATATCACCATTGCCCTTGATTTTCTTGACTGTATATCTCTTAAATATCAACATATACACATCTGATTTAGTTTACGAAGATTTTTCAATGCCGAGAACCCCGATCAGAGAGTAAAAAAGGCATAAGGTTCACAATGGTGTAAAATTAAAATGGGATATACCGGGCTAGGATTTGAGTTACAGGAACAAGGGCCAAACCAACCACCCAAGAATGGAATCGTCGAGCGAAAAACTTGACAACCTCCTAGAAGCAGCTTTTCTTGCCAACAGACCTTTCTCTATCAATTAGGAATCTGATGCCGTCACTAAACACATTCCGTAAATTGTAGCCATTTGTTGAGTGTTTTTTTTTTGTGTCTAATCCGCATATATATCACAATTGCCATTGATTTTCTTGACTGTATATCTCTTAAATATCAACATATACACGTGTGATTTAGTTTATGAAGATTTTTCATTGCCGAGAACCTCGACCAGAGAGTAAAAAAGATGTAAGGTGCACAATGGTGTTAGATTAAAATGGGATATACCGGGCTAGGATTCGAGTTACAGGAACTAGGGCCAAACCAACCACCCAAGAATGGAATCATCGATCGAAAACATTTGACAACCTCCTAGAAGCAGCTTTTCTTGCCACCAGACCTTTCTCCATCAATTAGGAATCTAATGCCGTCACTAAACACATTCCTTAAATTGTAGCCATTTGTTGAGTGTTTTTTTTTTGGTGTTTAATCCGCATATATATCACCATTGCCCTTGATTTTCTTGACTGTATATCTCTTAAATTTCAACATATACACGTGTGATTTAGTTTACGAAGATTTTTCAATGCCGAGAACCTCGATCAGAGAGTAAAAAAGGCGTAAGGTTCACAATGGTGTAAGATTAAAATGGGATATATCGGGCTAGGATTCGAGTTACAGGAAGAAGGGACAAACCAACCCCCCAAGAATGGAACCGTCGAGCGAAAAACAATTGACAACCTCCTAGATGAAGCTTTTCTTGCCACCAGAGCTTTCTCCATCAATTAGGAATCAGATGCCGTCACTAAACACATTCCTTAAATTGTAGCCATTTGTTGAGTGTTTTTTTTGGTGTCTAATCCGCATATATATCACCATTGCCCTTGATTTTCTTGACTGTATATCTCTTAAATGTCAACATATACACGTGTGATTTACTTTACGAAGATTTTTCAATGCTGAGAACCTCGATCAGAGAGTAAAACGGGTATAAGGTTCACAATGGTGTAAGATTAAAATGGGATATACCGGGCTAGGATTCGAGTTACAGGAACAAGGGCCAAACCAACCACCCAAGAATGGAATCGTCGAGCGAAAACACTTGACAACCTCCTAGAAGCAGCTTTTCTTGCCACCAGACCTTTCTCCATCAATTAGGAATCTGATGCAGTCACTAAACACATTCCTTAAATTGAATCCATTTGTTGTGTGTTTTTTTTTGTGTCTAATCCGCATATATATCACCATTGCCCTTGATTTTCTTGACTGTATATCTCTTAAATATCAACATATACACGTGTGATTTAGTTTACGAAGATTTTTCATTGCCGAGAACCTCGATCAGAGAGTAAAAAAGGCGTAAGGTTCACAATGGTGTAAAATTAAAATGGGATATACCGAGCTAGGATTTGAGTTGCAGGAACAAGGGCCAAACCAACCACCCAAGAATGGAATCGTCGAGTGAAAACATATGACAACCTCCTAGAAGCAGCTTTTATTGCCACCAGACCTTTCTCTATCAATTAGGAATCTGATGCCGTCACTAAACACATTCATTAAATTGTAGCCATTTGTTGTGTGTTTTTTTTTGTGTCTAATCCGCATATATATCACCATTGCCCTTGATTTTCTTGACTGTGTATCTCTTAAATGTCAACATATACACGTGTGATTTAGTTTACGAAGATTTTTCATTGACGAGAACCTCGATCAGAGAGTAAAAAAGGCGTAAGGTTCACAATGGTGTAAGATTAAAATGGGATATACCGGGCTAGGATTCGAGTTACAGGAACTAGGGCCAAACCAACCACCCAAGAATGGAATCGTCGATCGAAAACACTTGACAACCTCCTAGAAGCAGCTTTTCTTGCCACCAGACCTTTTTCCATCAATTAGGAGTCTGATGCCGTCACTAAACACATTCCTTAAATTGTAGCCATTTGTTGAGTGTTTTTTTTCCTGTCTAATCCGCATATATATCACCATTGCCCTTGATTTTCTTGACTGTATATCTCTTAAATATCAACATATACACATCTGATTTAGTTTACGAAGATTTTTCAATGCCGAGAACCCCGATCAGAGAGTAAAAAAGGCATAAGGTTCACAATGGTGTAAAATTAAAATGGGATATACCGGGCTAGGATTTGAGTTACAGGAACAAGGGCCAAACCAACCACCCAAGAATGGAATCGTCGAGCGAAAAACTTGACAACCTCCTAGAAGCAGCTTTTCTTGCCAACAGACCTTTCTCTATCAATTAGGAATCTGATGCCGTCACTAAACACATTCCGTAAATTGTAGCCATTTGTTGAGTGTTTTTTTTTTGTGTCTAATCCGCATATATATCACAATTGCCATTGATTTTCTTGACTGTATATCTCTTAAATATCAACATATACACGTGTGATTTAGTTTATGAAGATTTTTCATTGCCGAGAACCTCGACCAGAGAGTAAAAAAGATGTAAGGTGCACAATGGTGTTAGATTAAAATGGGATATACCGGGCTAGGATTCGAGTTACAGGAACTAGGGCCAAACCAACCACCCAAGAATGGAATCATCGATCGAAAACATTTGACAACCTCCTAGAAGCAGCTTTTCTTGCCACCAGACCTTTCTCCATCAATTAGGAATCTAATGCCGTCACTAAACACATTCCTTAAATTGTAGCCATTTGTTGAGTGTTTTTTTTTTGGTGTTTAATCCGCATATATATCACCATTGCCCTTGATTTTCTTGACTGTATATCTCTTAAATTTCAACATATACACGTGTGATTTAGTTTACGAAGATTTTTCAATGCCGAGAACCTCGATCAGAGAGTAAAAAAGGCGTAAGGTTCACAATGGTGTAAGATTAAAATGGGATATATCGGGCTAGGATTCGAGTTACAGGAAGAAGGGACAAACCAACCCCCCAAGAATGGAACCGTCGAGCGAAAAACAATTGACAACCTCCTAGATGAAGCTTTTCTTGCCACCAGAGCTTTCTCCATCAATTAGGAATCAGATGCCGTCACTAAACACATTCCTTAAATTGTAGCCATTTGTTGAGTGTTTTTTTTGGTGTCTAATCCGCATATATATCACCATTGCCCTTGATTTTCATAACTGTATATCTTTTAAATGTCAACATATACACGTGTGATTTAGTTTACGAAGATTTTTCATTGTCGAGAACCTCTATCAGAGAGTAAAAAAGGCGTAAGGTTCACAATGGTGTAAAATTAAAATGGGATATACAGGGATAGGATTTGAGTTACAGGAACAAGGGCCAAACCAACCACCCAAGAATGGAAACGTCGAGCGAAATCATTTGACAACCTCCTAGAAGCAGCTTTTCTTGCCACCAGACCTTTCTCTATCAATTAGGAATCTGATGCCGTCACTAAACACATTCCTTAAATTGTAGCCATTTGTTAAGTGTTTTTTTTTTTGTGTTTAATCCGCATATATATCACCATTGCCCTTGATTTTCTTGACTGTATATCTCTTAAATGTCAACATATACACGTGTGATTTAGTTTACGAAGATTTTTCAATTCCGAGAACCTAGATCAGAGAGTAAAAAAGGCGTAAGGTTCACAATGTTGTAAAATTAAAATGGGATATACCGGGCTAGGTTTCGAGTTACAGGAACAAGGGCCAAACCAACCACCAAAGAATGGAATCGTCGAGCAAAAACACCTGACAACCTCCTAGATGCAGCTTTTCTTGCCACCAGACCTTTCTCCATCAATTAGGAATCTGATGCCGTCACTAAACACATTCCTTAAATTGTAGCCATTTGTTGAGTGTTTTTTTTTTTTGCTTTCTAATCCGCATATATATCACCATTGCCCTTGATTTTCTTGACTGTATATCTCATAAATGTCAACATATACATGTGTGATTTAGTTTACGAAGATTTTTCAATGCTGAGAACCTCGATCAGAGAGTAAAAAGGGCTTAAGGTTCACAATGGT
>JARYGA010017024.1:0-22228 GCA_030545235.1 Helianthus tuberosus | reverse complement strand
GATATGCACGGGAAGTGCGTGTTTACACACTCAATCCCGGAAAAGTGCACTAAGCATAAATGGTTTAAGAAAGGGGTGAACTTGGCTAGATCAAAATGAATGACGCATATGTCATAAATGAAATGTTTAACAATTAGTGTAAACATTTCAATTTCAAGATGACGGAAAGATGGGAGGAGTGTATGAATACGCTCGAACCCGGGAAAATACACTAAGTAAGAAAGGTAAGGCAAGATATATACTTGACCAAACCGAAAAAGAATAACACATTATTTATGATTGAGTAAGAGTGATATAAATTTCCGTATAATAAGATGGAAATGAATTAAATAATTATTGATAAATCGTGATGGATGTTTCAGTTAAAGAAATGTTTGGAGTAACCGGAGATGATTCGACATCTCAATTGACTGAACATATGAAAGCTAAGATTTCCGAGGAGGTCGGAAAAGCTCTAGAAAATAGTCTATCACAGTATATTGATAGATTACAAACCACAATCGTGCTGGTGGTGAACGATATGATGGCTGAATTGAAAGACAGCATACTACAAGAAATAGAAGAAAGGAGGGTGTTGGATATGAATCCAAGATCCGTAAAGAAGTCCAAGTCTAATAAAGCTCCCAAGAAGGGAGTTACAAAAAGTGTGTTACATCAGTGTAGATTTTGTGGAAAAATTCACAAGGGCACATGTGGTAAGCCAAGACATAAAAAGTCTAAATGTCCAGAGAGGCTTGGAACCAAGGACACAACCGACACAAAGTCTGATGCCCAGAAATTAAGGACAAAGTTGTTTTATATAACAGCCACGGAGGCTAAAGCTGAACCTGATGTCGTTCCAGGTATACTCTTGTAAATTAAATTTCAGCATAAATTTTTAATTATTATGAGTGCAAATAAATCGTTTGTTTTATATCGATTTATTTAACATTCTACATTAGTGTTAACGAAATTACCAAGGCTTTGAAAAAAAAAATAGAAAGAGGTAATAATAAAATTTCTATAGTTTATAAGAGGTGTTGAAACTGTACGCTGAGCATAGAGGTAAAAAAATAATCATGATAAATATTGCCTTGGGAAGGGGTGCGCGCACACTCGAACCCGAGAACATAATGAAAGATAAGCGTTATAATAGGGAGGAGTGTAATAACACCCGAACCCTGGGAGTTTACAATAGTAATAGATGACAAGGACATGGTTATAGACTAAGCCAAACTAAATGAAACTGATAGAAACATCGTTTATGTCAACAAACGATGTGGATAAATTCCATACAACGATATGAAACAATAACATGAAATCAATTGATTTTGTTATTGTAACAATGGGTTAAAGTCAGAAATCAAGAGATTAAGATTTGGATAGGAATATCCTTGAAAAAGAAACTAAATGGACAATATGTATTATTTGTTGCTGTAAATAATGAAATACCAATAAATTTGGATTTAAAAGCTCGGGTATGGGTAGATACCCAAGTAACATGTTATTAATAAATTCCTCCTGAGGAAGAACGATAATCACCTTGATGAGGGTGAATATGTAAAAGAATTAGTAAGACAAACATTATGAAAGCGTTAGAATAAAAACGAGTAAACCCCAAAGGCCGAATAACACTAACAGTAGTTTACCAAATAAGACTTGAGACATGGACCTTCGGGACATTTGTAAAAGAAACGGACCTAAGGGTCGCTGACAAAAGAAAGGTGGTGTACGGATTAATTAAGTAAAGTGCTTGATAATAAAAGTAAACGAGAGCCGGATAATGGGAGCATATTACATTAAGATAATGAGCCCAAGGGAAGGGATAAGAATCAAGTAAACGAAAATATGAATCGACAATTTAGAATGTCAAGGCATAAGGATAAGTTGACTGTCATAGGAGATGGAACTCACACGAACAAGTCAAACCAGACGAGTGAAAGAATAAAAGACTTGGTTGAGTAAAAGCGGTGGGTTTTGCTGATACGACCAAATAAATCGAGAAATAAAGTCTTAAGGAATGACGAAAGGGTTGCTATGAAAATAATATCGATAAAATACTCAATTAATAGGTATGTTTTCAGATAAATGCGTAACCAACAGTCAAGAACGCGAATTAAAAGTCAAGAGACTCGGATTAAGAGCTATGACTGAGAAAACGATAAAATTTTGCAAAAACATAAATTTCAATAGTCATGTTCAACTACTTTAATTTTGGGCAGGTTGAATAAAGTATGGTAGTTGATATTCCAAGTAAGCGCAACCTGGATAATGAAAGCCTGAACAAGAACCCGGGTAACGGGTTGAAAGGAAATTGGGGCATAAACCAAATAATGGTATGAGTAAAATAAACCAACGCGAAGGACACAAAAGAAGTCATAGAGTCGAAAGATAATTTGAAAGAAAGTGAGGGTAGCCTTAGATTACGGTCAAGGTAAAACGAATAGAAGATGATCCATGGGATCACCATAACCTCCAAATTATAAACAATGTAAAGGCCTAAGGGAACAAAATGACCATTGGGTCGCAAATACAAATGGAACATGCTAGGGGGGGGGGGGTCTCACCCTAAAAAGGTGAAGACATAATAGAATAGTCTACAAGGCTAAGTAAAGGAACCTACGGGTCGATAATATAAAGCGTGGAGAACCAATTATGATTTCTCGCGTAAAATGATAATCCCAAAGAATAATCCTTGTCGTCAATTCCATGATATGATTAATCGACATGGTTAAAGAGAGAAACATCAAACTAAAATTCAGTTTTAGTAAAGAAACGATGTTCTAACACCTATGAATACCGAGAGAGATATTAGAAAATGGTTAATACTAAAGAATATAGGTCTAACGCCGCAAGTTGTAAGATGATGCATTCGGAGGAAAGATTCTTAAGAATGAAAAGTCGATGTAAAACTAAACATGGCATGATGTGATCATGGACACAAAAGTAATATAGAATGTAATCACGTTACAGTGGGAATGACAAGATATGAAATTATAAGCACGCAAAGGGCCGATGACGGCAATATTGCATACCCGAATGACGAGGTATGAGGTATGAGGTAAAACGGTGACCAATTAGTTTAGGCAATAAAACAAGTTGTAGCCTAAATAACACTGTGACCTATGTAGAGCGCTTGATAATATAAAACTAGCGTCAAGTAGGTATGCTGACAGACTCAGAGACTGAATGGTCAAAAGACAACCCGATTAAAAGGGCGACAAAGGATAGGAAATAGGTGATATAGTTATGCTAAAAGTTTTCCCCAAGGAAGGGTGTTATCCGATTCAGAAAAAGAGAGAAACTAAGCCCGAGGTTTATCGGGCCATTTAAAATCATCGAACGGGGTTGGCAAGGTGGCTTATCGCCTCGAGCTACCGGAAGAGTTGAGTGGAATACATGGCACGTTTCACGTATCGCAATTGCGGAAATGTCTAACGGAGGAAACAACTTATATCCATTACGATGGTATCGAGGTGGATAATAGCCTGAATTATGCGGTGAGACCAGTGGAGATTTTGGATCGGAAGGTCAAGCAATTGCGAAACAAACAAATTGATCAAGTTAAGATCAAGTGGGAGCATAGGAAAGGCTCGAACACTACGTGGGAGTCCGAAGAGGAGATGCGGCGTCTCTACCCTACATTATTTGGTATGTACTTTGGTTTCGGGGACGAAACCCTTTTAAGGGGGGTGGACTTGTAACATCCCTAAAATACGAATTCTTATATTACAATAACATTGCGAATAAATAAGAATTATAAACTAACTAGGAATAATGTTAACCTAGTTAGAGAATGAGTTGTGAGTAGTTTAGAAGTGAAAATAAATAAAGGGTGAAAATTGAGGGACCAAAAGTGTTAAAGTGAAAACTAATATTAATAAAACAAGAAAATTAAAAAAATCAAAACACACTTGTTTGTGTGTTGCTGATATCGACCAGAAGGAGGGGGCGAACCCCAGGCTCCCCAAGAACCCTAGCTCAGTTAAATCTCACAAATTGAAGGCCAAGATCGATCCTGAATCGAAAATCGAACATAGATTACTGATCCTCATTGCAAGGGGGTTGTAAGGTATGTAAAATTTGATGTTAATCCTCTGTTTGAAATTCTCATGATTTTGGGAAATTCGAAATCTGATGTTGCATGTTGGCTTTTTGGATAGATTAGGGATGATATAGTGTCTAGGAGTAAAACCTAGACAATAACATGTCCAATTCCTGAAAATCTCATGAACACATTGAAGGTGATTCATGGGTTTTGTGGGAAACTAGTAAACACTAGGGTTGGGAATGATTATTCTAGTGAAATATGGTCATAGAAAGTGAATTCTGAAATAATGTTGTTTAATGTTATATGAAAGCTTAATTGATGTTAATTTAGAGCTACATGACAAGTTATGAACTTGATAATATATGGTGTAAATTTCTGCCCTTAAAGTGTTCGCATAAATGCCTCAAAGAAGGCTCAAATCTGAAAATTTGAGTTAAACCGCATGATTGTGATGTTTCGGAAAAGTATGCGAACTATGAATTGAAAAGAGTTCTAAACATGTCTTGGTTGAACTCTATAGGGAAGGATACCGGAGCTCCAAGCGGACAAGCCGGTGGCGACTCGCGTTTAAAGAGCGTGCACTAAAGGTATGTAACTTGACCCATTACATTAAACGAATTGTTGTTAAATTATGCGAAGTTTCGTTGTAGGTAGTTATGGTGTTGATTGTAGCGACCATGATCGTTACTTGAATTAATAGGTTTAGAGTGACAAGAAACCGTTTGGTAGTCATCATATTGGAGGATTCCACAAGATGAGCCAAACGGGTTGATTTGTTGTGTAAATTATTGTACTTGTGTTTTAGAGAGTTAAAAAGGCGATAACAATCGCAAGAGCATTAAGCCATGTGATTGGTAAAGAAATGCGGGTGATAATAAGCCTCGGATGTTGGGTATAAAGTGCCATAAGCTTCCTAGTCAAATGATAGAGAAATGAGTAAAGTTAGAACGGGTCGAATAATCAATTTATGCGTGACAAATGTTTCGTAATATAGCTAATTGGCCTTTGTTATAGTTGATAAAGGACATAATAGAATGCGAGAAATTAACATGTTGGTTTGATAGAACGAGAGATCCGAGAATTTGGTTTGGCCGAACAAACAAAACAACCAAATCATGAACTTACAGGGAATATCGTAAGTTACGGTGGTACCGTAACTTATGGTAGACATAAAAAGGCTTACGGCAGTCCTTTACTGCCTTACGGCAGATCTGGATTTTCCAGCAACCACCGTAATTTACGGTGGTACCGTAAGTTACGGTAGATCCTAAACATTTTGTCTAAATTCTTTTATATCCTAGCTAATCGAATCCGTTTTTAAGCGTAGTTTCGATTAAGAAATATTTATAAGAATTCTAATGCTAAGATTTGGTTAAAATCTCCAGTTTCAGGTATTACAAGTGTGTGGACGATGATCAAGCATCTTTTTAAGAACCGAACACGAATTTTTGAAGCTTCCGCGTTAAACTTAACTTTGTCTAGACTATGGTCAAGCTGTAAATGAATTGTCATCCACGTTTTGAAGTTTTAAATTTTGTTTTAGTTAGTCGGTAGTTGACTAATGTTTGGTCTCTTAGGACTTATGTTTTTATTCTAGACGCACTCTATCCATATAAAATCATATGTATTTTGATTTAAGTCGAGTAGTAATTAGAAGGGTGTTACAAGATGACCCTCCAGACGAACTCTTAGCATTGAATGCAGTTTCAACCTTTGGTGATATATTTGTTTTGTCATTGATACCTCCTTTGTAATAAAGCCCAATATCTTGTTCTCCATCAAAATCTTTCATTCTCGAGATCTTCCTCTGTTCCATCTCTTGAGCTTCAAGCTTTTCAATAAACTTGTTCAGTGTCAGATTCCCAAAATCTTTCTTATTTCTCAGCATCATAAGATATGTGCCCCAAGTTTCATATGGCAATGCATCAGCCAACTTTTCTATAAACTCTTCATTATCTTTTGTAATGCTCACTCTCTTCATTTGGACTAATAGATTGCAATATCTTTCATTTTGTATCTCTTCATCAGCCAAGTTTTCTATAAACTCTTCTATAAACTTTTCTAATCATCATTTTTTCATTTTTGTATTTCTTTCTATCATCAACACTTAGATCTTTAATAGCAATCTCCTCTTCATCATCATTCAATGGTCTAATATATTTTATCTCAACACATTCCCAAGCATCCAAATAATTTGCTTGAACCCAGTTCTCAAATCGTTCTTCCCATCCTTTATACTCCTCGATATTCATGAGCTTAGGCGGTTTTTGCATAGATCCCATTTCATTTTCCATGTTCAAGTTCTGAGTAACAGATGCCGGAGTAGTCCGGGTAGTAGCAAATGCGTTATAAAATTCCTCTTCCATGTTTCGGTAACAAATTTCACAAAACAGATACTTTCAAGCGAAATTACTTCTTCAAACGAAATAAAAAACTTCACACGAAATACTAACTCATGCGAAATATCAACCTGATGCGAAATTCCTAATTTCGTACGAAATAACACCCTTTCAAACGAAATATGTGATTTCGTGTGAAATACTCAAGCGAAATTATTCTTTGGTGCGAAATAGCTAATTTCGTGTGGACCTGTCAAACGAAATTACCAACTGATGCGAAATAAGAACCTTATTTCGTGCGAAATACTGCTGATGTCATCATCTCGAGCTGTTTTTGTTAAAATTGATCAAGTTTTAAGCCGTTTTAAGATCTGAAACTTTCAAGGGTTTGTTAAAACAGTATTGCGAGTATGATGTTTGAAATTCAAGTCATTTTAACCGTAAAAACTTGTTAATTTTGAAAAAGAAGGTGTAAAAATCAGAATTTTCAACTGAATTGGTAAGAACTCTTCCTCCTGAGCTCTGATACCACTTGTAGGATCGTTTTCTGACCCAAATGAGTCGTTCAGAAGAGTTTTTGCTCAATACGAAAGGCAGAAACAGACGTATCTAGGTAATTCAGCTAAAAATACACTTTAAATTGTCTCTTGATTGATTTGGCAAAAAAATACAGCGAGTAAACACTTCGGCAGCACTTCGGCTCTCAAACCGGAATCTAATTTCGTTGCAAATGACACAGACACATCAGGTATTTATAGGCCAGCTAATTTCGCACGGATCATCTCAAGCGGAATTAACATCTAATTTCGTGCGAAATTATCTAGATGTAATTTTGTGCGAAATTACCCATAAACACACTTTTCTTGTTTTGCGTGCCCTGATCTATCTAATACAATAAAAGACTCGATATAAGACGAAGTCGACAGACGTATGCACTAACACTTAGTAAGCTTACGGATGAAGATCAAGCTCGTTGAAGGACCGAACACAATCAAGATACAAGTTTCCGCACGACGTTTCGTTGTCATTTTAAACGACGAACTTAATTATACTATGTTGTAAACTTTTAAGTTGTAAAAGTTTTAAATTACTCGTAGTTTCTACGGATCCTTAATCTTAATGACATGTTTATTTTCGTTATATATACGAAAACCTTTAAAATAATAGCAAGGGTGTTACATTTCTTAATCAATGAACATTTTTGTCTGTTTTTCTTTTTCCTGAAATCGTTTTAGTTTTTTGACGTTTTTCATACTCATTATTTCTCTAATAGAAGTCAACAAAAGCACGAGTTAGTACTCTAAAAAAACTAAGGTCATGAGTTAGTAATATACAACTCCCTAGGTAAAAACCAATGATACCCCTAAAAAGCTATTTGGAAGCTTTTATGTCTTAAACTTCGTTGGCATTGTTTCTCCTTACTCCAACCTTACGTATTTCAATATTTTAATTTTTTTAACTTTGGATGTCAATATCAATAGTTTAAACCTTTATTTACGCTACATAGAAATTATGTTAACAATTAGTCACGTGTACCGCAAATTAGGCTCATCAAAAATACGGGTTTGACAACGTCAGGCAGGGCGAATGAAATTAGGGAATGGAATATATGGTTTATAAATCTATCATAATGATAATATGAAATGGAATGAGGACGATCACTTGTCTTGTAGGACTTATGGAATAGAGTAATGAAAATTATTGTCCTACGTGACACATGGGATGGAACGTGTCCTAAGATACGTATGGAATGGAATTTGTCCTATGGGACATATGGAATGGAGTGATGAATATTAGGGAATGGAATAAGTGATTTATAAATTTATCCTGCGTATGGACACGGTAGTTCAATATACAGGAAGGAAGTATGTTATGTTATTCCATACTTCGTTATGTCATGTTACATATGTTACGTATTATTAGTATTATTATTGTTATTATTATTATTATTATTATTATTATATGTTATGTACGTTATGCGATGTTTCTCTATGTTATGTTACGTTACGTTATATTATGATAGGTTATATATGTTATGCTACGTCACGTCACATTACGTTTAATGTATGTTAAAGTTAATGTGTACTTACAATGCATTTTAAAGAGTTTTGACCACGTTCCACGGAGGCCAGTTTCCATCTCAAGAATGATGGGAATGAAAGTTTTAACGTTTGAGACTATAACGTCTGGGTGGATTTTAAAATCCATGATGTTTGTTAAGCGGTGTAAAAAGAAGAAGAAGATGAAAGAGAATTGAAGATGTAGTGGAAGGAGGGCAGTGTAGGTTTCCCAGAAGGGAGTGACACATGATACCATGAAGAATTATATCTTCTTATGTGATTGTCTCATTCCAACTTTCTCCACTAATTATTACAATATGGTATCTTATATTTTGAGATATGATTTGCAACAACTAAAGAGTTTACAAGGGATATCCTATTAGATTGTTATGTTTCGAATGTATCAATATCTCTTTTGATGCTCGTTATGATTCACTCGTATAGATTAGATTCACAATTATCCTGATTGTATTGCTTCTGAAGTTCTTTATTGCTATTTTTATCCATTGTTTTATTTGTTTAGGCTATTCTTCCACCCAACATTGCACAAACATGCTTTTGTTCTTCATGGATGTCAAGTTTCAGAGACAATATGACAGGACGTGAACAGGGAAATAAACCTGTTTAGTGAACTTAAAAGGACAAAATTGTGATTAGAAATTGATTTAAGTCTTAGATTCCGTTTGTGTAACCCTTATTATTCATCAACTAAGAAATTATTCATTGTTCTTATCTTTTTAATAACTGTGGTAAGTAACCTATCTAGGTTGGGGTTGGGCGAGTAACGGCAAGCTTTTGGCCTTGTGATGTTAATCATGCAAAAAAGGTTGTTGGTGCATATTCTGTGATAACAACTTAATAGTTTAATTATTTAGTCTTTGGATATTTTGTATTGGGCTTAGGAATATTGGTTAGTGAGTTAATGGTTGTAATGGGCTTGGAGAATGGCCTAGCCCACTTAGAAGCTCAATTCACAGACTTGTGGTATATAAATATGTTTTGTGATTAGGGTTAGGAGTCTTTCAGTTACTCTAGAGAGAGAAAACACAGAGGCTAGAGAGAGGGACGAATTTGAGTGTTGTGAGGTATTAAGTTGATTGTAAAACTGTGAGATTGGATAATCAATAGAATACCAGTTTAATTGTGAATTCTGTTTCTACTATTTTCAGTAACAATCTGATCTAGAGGATTCCGCACTCTAAGTTAGATAGACAATTTTGTGAATAATCCATAGGATTAAGAAACCTACAGAGGTTCAAGTGTAAGGAATGTTGTAGATGCTATATGTAGTGGTTGTATCAACTCTCCTAAGGCTTATACAAGAAACAAAACCCATTAGAGAGAATTACATGGACAAGCTCTATGATTTAATTATGAATCTCAAGTTGTCTATAGTAGGATGGAAGGGTAAAAGGTAAGTATGAAGTGCGTAAGTTTAAAGTAACTTCATGAGTTGTATTTAGTGTATTTAAAACTTTCGAGGCGATAACAACATCCTTTTTTATTATCTCACTCGGAGATCTAATCTAGCATGCATAAACGAATGATCCTAATAGTTTGATCACACATATGAATAACAAAACCTATATGGATTACCACAAAGTTTACATATATTTTATGGTTCACATTGCTGAGATCATTTTTTATGTGTTAAGTATTTGACATGCGCACCTTGGACGGCCCTTAAGGATAAGATCCTCATGGTTTATAAAGGTCTTCATGGATTTGACCTAAAATGTTTATAGATCTTTGTTGTTGCCTAACCTAGTTACATAATAGGTATTTATGCGGCCCAACAACCAAGAATTTGTTGGCTTAAGACCCACAAGAGTGCCCTAGAACTATCTCTGTCATTGAATAAGAAATATTTGTGTACGCCTAATCCTATAATTTTTAGTGAGTTGAAGCATACCAATATGATATGTGTTGAACATGTAATCTAAAATGAATAAAACCATTCAATATTCTTAAAGTTGAAGGCAAAGCAAGTTCTTTAAGAGATATGGTTATGTATTTTGTTGCTTTCTTACTATTCCATTACTTGTAGAGATTAGTCGTTTCAATGTGTATAGGATAATGTTCATGTAGGTTTTATAACTTTATTAAACTTCATGGACCTAATTGTCATGTATCTATATATAAAGAGAGGATGAGGGGGGCATAGGTAGGTCCCTAGCCCCCACAACGAAACCTTAGTAATGTTTACAATAATAATTTTTTTTAAATGTTTATTAAAGCCCCTTAATATCACCATGATTCGGCCCCCTGTTAACTCAAAACGTATTTTGTTGGCCATAATATGAACCCTACTAGATACCAGTTGTTGTACGTTCAATCATGGTTGTAAAACAAGGTCTTAAAGGCTAGTACTCCCCCAGTACTCGCTACAAGGTAGGCTGCCTAGGCCCGAGTACTTTTCGTATAGGCCGAATGCTCCGTGGGTACTCTCCGTCTAGGCCGAGTACTTTCAGAGTAAATCCGACTAGGGACCGCCTAACGACTTTTGCAACCATGCATTCAAGATGTTCAAATAGAAATGCTTTGACCTTGCACTTTATTTTTTACTTTTTGTAGTTTTTTACAATTGCCTTTAATTTAGTAATTAAACACTCTATTTATCGAGTTTTTTTACTGAAATAGTGC
This sequence comes from Helianthus tuberosus, assembly GCA_030545235.1. Taxonomy (NCBI): domain Eukaryota; kingdom Viridiplantae; phylum Streptophyta; class Magnoliopsida; order Asterales; family Asteraceae; genus Helianthus; species Helianthus tuberosus. Next base: position 11,156 of record JARYGA010017024.1, on the reverse strand, counting down.
TAATATAAAAAATGTAATCAAAACTAATGCTGGTTCCCAAAATATTTCACAAATACTGCCATTGCCAATCTGAATGGCGATTTTTTTAGAAGCTAAAAATGTAATCAAAACTAATGCTGGTTCCCAAAATATTTCACAAATACTGCCATTGCCAATCTGAATGGCGATTTTTTTAGAAGCTAGTAGGTTGTTCAGAAATCTTCAGCGCTGTGTAGGCTTTTTGTTGGGAATGGACAGACCAATCATTGCCAGGAAGCTTACAGATAACCAATCATTGAATCTGTACCTTATCAGCCAATCTTATGGCGAATTCCTGCAGTTATAGCCAATATAATTGGCGAAAAGTATCTGGCTGATAAAACAGCCATTCTGAATGGCGAAAATCTGCTAAGTATCCATTCTGAATGGCGAAAACTTTTAATTTTCTGCACACATTAATGGCGAAAAGCTACTAAGAGCTAAAAAGGACTGCATTCAAGAATTAATAGATTCATATTAACTGGATTATATACGTTCGATTAAAAAAACACTTTCTTACCATTTTTAATCTTGCAATGCCTTCTGAAGTCGGGATTTTCTGACCAAATAACCCGACCAGTTCTTCCCTTAACTTGTCCTGCCATTCTTGATTAATCGCTAGAAGGAAAACCGTCCACGAAAGTAAGCTTGTGGTTATGAGATGTCCCGCCCCATATATGGTTTTGAGTTCATCTATCATTTGTTCCACTGTGATCCTCTTGCTTTCATTAGAATCGTTAGCCATTTTCACAAGCTGTCCAAGGTAATCTCTTCTATTCTCATCAACCCCTTCATCCATATTCTCCTTTCTTTTCTTCACAATGTCTAGAATCAATGTTTTTATCTCGTTTTCAAGCTTCCGCGCTTCAGTTTCATCTTTTGTCTTCATTATCAAACTGAAAGAACAAACAACAATGATCAGTTACGAATATGCATATTCAAAGTCGCTATTATTTACTTATGGAGCCGGTTGGATCCTACTTGATGCCTGGAAATCGTAACTTGTACGCGTTTCTAACGGTTATCGCTGTTAATCTCGCCACCATCTCAAATATATGCAGCAAATTAAAAGTTTCACCATTAATAATGGCTTTATGTTCAGAAAATTAAATGTATCGCCATTAAGAATGGCCGTGTGTGCAGACATTAACTTTTCGCCATTCTTATTGGCAATATATTCAAAATTTCGCTATTATCAATGGAGTCTGCAAATGTTGATGGTATTTAGAGCACAGAACAAACAAACAAATAGATCAAAAGCTTTGCAGAAGGTTTTATTATTCAAAGGATTTTTCGATGATCTTACAGTACATGGACTCTACAATTTATAACTCAACAAATACTGAAAAAGCTCAACAACCTAGGGAAACGGTAACCTTAGACTATGACTCAGCAACCAATAGACTCGGTATCGATCAACAACTTGACCGTTATTATTATTTGCAGAAATAAGAAATATTAAATAAAATAAAAACTGAGTCCACGTGCATGTATGCAAAGCTTCTAGAACAAGAGCATGGATCATAATTCTTCACCCTTCCTTGATCCATTGCTCACCACCCCAAGATCTTCACGATGAAACACAAATTTCTCCTTAGTCAAACTCTTTGTGAGAATATCAGCAGGCTGATTATGAGTGTTGCAATATTCAATAGCAATCTGACCCTGCATAACCATTTATCTGATGTAATGGTATCTTAATTCAATGTGCTTTGATCTGCTGTGTAGGACAGGATTCCTTGACAAGTGAATGGCAGACATGTTATCACAAAAAATAACAGTGTCTTGCTCTTGTTTAAACCCCAGATCTTCCAAAACTCTTCTAATCCACACGGCTTCACATGTAGCACCACAAACTGCAATGTATTCAGCCTTAGTACTGGACAATGCTACAGAAGTTTGTTTCTTTGAGCTCCAAGCAATAACACCTCCTCCCAGTTTGAAAAGATAAGCAGACACACTCTTTCTATCATCAACACATGCTGCCCAGTCACTATCACTGTAACCCACTAACGTGCTTTCTTCACCTTTATTATACCATATTCCATAGCTAGTAGTACCTGCCAGTGCCACATACCTCAGAATTCTCTTGGCAGCTCCAAGATGATTCTTTGAAGGATTTTGCATGAACCTGGAGATCATACTCACGGCATAGGCCAAATCAGGCCGTGAGTGGGTCAAGTAGATGAGTCCACCAACCATACTTCTGAAGTTTTCTTTATCAACCTTGTCAGCACCATCTTCCATATGAAGTTTTTCACTCGTATTGAGGGGAGTGACTTCTTGAATGCACTTAGTCATGCCAAACTTTTTCAACAGCATCCTTGCATAGTTTTCTTGTGACAGAAAGATCCCTGCAGTAGTTTGCTTGATCTCCAGACCAAGAAAGTGACTCATGAGGCCCATATCAGTCATTTCAAAGGCTGATTTCATCCCTTCCTTGAACTCTACTAACATTTTCTCACACGAAGCAGTGCAGATTATATCATCTACATATAGACATACATACATAATATTACATGCGTTGTCACATTTTGTGTATAGAGTTGGCTCATTATGACTTCGAACATATTCATGCTGATGAAAGTAGCCATCAATCTTGGCATACCAGGCCGTGGGTGCTTGTTTCAAGCCATACAGAGCCTTGTGCAACTTGTAGACCATATTTTCTTTGCCTGCAACAATAAACCCTTCTGGTTGTTCAACAAATATCTCTTCATTCAAATCACCATTTAAGAAGGCAGATTTTACATCCATTTGATGTATCACCCACCCTTTACATGCAGCAACACTGAGAATGATTCGAACAGTTTCAAATCTAGCCACAGGAGCAAAAGTTTCTTGAAAGTCTACTCCTAGTTGTTGAGAGTAACCTTTTGCTACAAGCCTAGCCTTGTATCTCACCCCTTTACCATTTTCAGCACTTTTCACTTTGAACAACCACTTTACTCCAACTAGATTCTTTCTAGGAGGAAGATTGACTAACTCCCATGTATTGTTTCTAACAATAACCTGCAGTTCAGCCTCCATAGCTTGTTGCCACTCTTTGTGCTTTGCAGCCTCTTCATAGTTGAATGGTTCAAAAACATTCAAAGCGAAGACACATACATTAACATCTTCTTCTCCTTCAGAGATACCTTCTCCTGTGACATAATCATTGAGCCAAGATGGAGTCTTTGTTTGTCTTCTACCGGTACTGGTAGATGGTAACATGTTTGATGGTAAAGTTGATGCAGTTGACTCATCACTGGAAGTATCATGATGGGACTGGTGTAGAATTATAGGGCTGTGAGAGTTGGATAAACTAGGTAAGGGACTAGAAATAGGTGAGGATGGAGTACTATTAGGTGGTTGCGTGTGGTTTGAGAATTCAATAGGGAAGGGATCAACAGTAACTTCCTTTTTAGGTGTACCACCTTCAACATTTTTCCACCTAGTGTCCTCCAAAAATACAACATCTCTCTTGACAGAAAATTTCTTGGAAACCGATTATAAAGTCTACACCCTTTGGTTTGATCTGAGTAGCCCAGAAAAATACATCTTTCTTACTTGTCTTCCAACTTTCTCCTTAATTGAGCCGGTACAAGGCCATATGCAACACATCCAAAGATTCTTAGATGTGAAACAGATGGTTTCTTACCAGACCAAGCTTCCACAGGTGTCATGTTAACAAGGGCTTTGGTAGGAGACCTATTTAGAATATACACAGCAGTTGCAACTGCTTCAGCCCGTAAGTAATTTGTAGATCTCTTTCATGCAACATACTCCTGACCAAATTCATTATTGTGCGATTTTTTCTTTCCACAACCCCATTGAGCTGAGGGGTATAGGCCACAGTTAGCTCTCTTTTAATGCCAACTTGTTCACATAATCTATTAAATTCCGAGGAACAAAACTCACCCCCACGATCAGATCTTAGAACTTTGATTTGCCATTCACTTTCTCGTTCAATCATAGCCTTGAAATGCTTAAACTTTTCAAAGGCTTGGTTCTTGTGAGTAACAAAATAAACCCAACACATACGAGTTAGATCATCAATGAAAAGCAAGTAGTGAAGATTGTTACCTAGACTGGGCACTTGCATAGGGCCGCATAGATCCGTATGGATGAGATCCAATTTGGCTTTGGCACACGTAGAAACACCATTGAAAGGAGACCTTGCATGTTTGCATGCAATACATGATTCACAAGTTGGATTGTGATTGAACTTTGGCAGACCTTGAACCATCTTATGATCATGCAATTGTTTTATCCCAGCAAAATGAAGGTGCCCTAGTCTGTTATGCCACCTTATGGCTTCAGCTTCATACTTTGTTGGAGTAACATCTTGCATAGTGAGTAAACATGAAAGATCAACAACAAACATGTTGTTACTAGCAACAGGAGCTTGTATGACCACTTTTCCAGTGTTCTTCTTCTTCACAGTGCACCATCCATCATCAAACATCAGGGTGTACCCCTTTCTCATAAATTGTCCAACACTGAGCAAGTTATACTTAAGTGTTGGTACATAATAAACATTTTCAAGCACTTTAAAGTCAGTTTCATTTGTAAACATGATCACTGTACCTTTCCCTTCAACCTTTACAGGTTTCTTGTCCCCCAATTTTACATTCAATTTGAAAGATTCATTCATTTCTATGAAGCTATCATGATTACCTGTCATATGGTTTGAAGCTCCAGAATCCATGAACCAAGACTTGACACGATTACCTTTGGGGCTCTCATCTGTACTGATCATAAGTAAGTGTTGATCATCAGTATCAACTGGTTCCTCCATTGTATCTTCTTGTGCTACATTGGCCTGGGGTTCATCATTGTTGTACCAATAGTCCTTTTTCAAGTGACCAAATTTACAGCACACGTAGCACTGAGGGACCCTGCTTCTATCGAGGTTACCCCTTCCTCGTCCAGCACCTCTACCTCTTGGGGAGCCACGACCACGACCTCTCCAAGTAGAATTTTTGCTCACATCTTGCAACGCTGCCAAGGCTTGTTCATCAACCTCTCTCTTGTTTTAGGTGCCTTTTCAATTTTTTTTTTGAAATTAATCCTTTCTTCCTGAGACTGTAAGAGTCCCATGAGCTTTACAGGTGTCATCTCGGCCAGATTGAATGTTACTTCTATTGAAGGAAAAACATAATCAAATCCGGGAGAGAAACTCCTCAAGATCTTCTCCACAATCTTCTGATCTCCCAATTCTTCACCATACGAACGTTGTTGTCCAACGTTGTCCATTACTCTTGAAAAATAGTCTCCAACCATCTCTTCATCTTTCATACTCAGATTCTCGAACATTCGTCTTAATCCTTGAAGTTTCACAGATCTCACCTGGGAGTCACCTTGGAATTCAACTTGGAGGATATCCCAGGTGTCTTTAGAGGTCTCGGTTGCTGCAATTCTTGAGAAGAGGTTGTCATGAACCCCTTGTTGAATGATTGTCATGGCTTGCGCGTCCTTCTTTTTAGTTTCTCTGATGTTATCAGCACCATTCGCCACAGCAGTAACTCCCAAATACACGACATCCCATAGTTCCTTAGACCTGAGAATGGTTTTCATACGAAGGCTCCAGTGCTCATATCCATCTCCTTTAAACACAGGAATGGTTAGAGCACCAGAAGTTGCAGATGTGTTTGATGATTCGACCATGAGTGTTGGAAGGGAGAGCAAGAAAAAGGGTTATGGAGCAACCTGGTGTTAGAAAGGAGGATAACTTGGAGAGCAAATTATGGGTCAACAAAAATCCTCCCTATTCTTGGCATCCGTAAATCAGGAAACCAATAATTGTGAATCATCTTTATTGTATTTCCTTTATTATCTAAGGCAAATGTGTATTTATATGTTATCGATGTATCTTTGAAAATATACAAGAAATAAAAAAACATCCCCTGCCTTGCTCCCTCTGATAATATGGTATCAGAGCAGTGATCAATCCTGTGTGCTGCTCACATTTTATCTTGGATCATTTTACCATGTCTGGTGAAGACGGTAATGATCTTTCTATCCAAATTGCCAATCTTCTCAAGAATGGCATCAATTCTCAAACCCAGAACCCCAAACAAAACCTTTCTGATAGCCTTAAAATCAGCTTAAACCTCAATAGTCATAACTACGCCCTGTGGGCTCGCATGATACGAGTCGCCATAGGCGGAAAATCAAAAGCTTTGCTAAACCACTTGACCGCAGAACCACCAGATCCGGCCGATGACAAATATGATCAATGGGAGCAAGATGATCTCATTGTGTTTTCGTGGCTGATTCAGAATATCGAACCGGCCATTGCAAGCAATCTAACTGAGTTCCCTACGGCCAAAGCCCTGTGGGAGGCTCTGGTTGTCACCTATAGCAGTGGCAAGGACAAGCTACAAACATTTGATCTCCATGTTAAAGCTAATGGGTTCAAGCAGAATGGTATACCGGTGGAAGAATTTTGGATTACGATGCAGGGGATTTGGGGAGAAATCGACCGCCGTGATCCAAACCCGATGAAGTGTGCTGCTGATATCACCCTATACAATAAACTTAGGGCTGAACAGAAGTTATTCCAGTTCTTGAATGGTCTAGATCACAAATATGACACGGTGAAACGGGAAATACTACGTTGGGATCCACTTCCTTCAGCGGAAGGTGCATATGCGGCGGCTGTTAGGAAGGAGACTGCACACCAGAACATCTTAGGAACAAACCACAATGAGACGCAAGGGGTGGCATCGGGCTTGGCAGCAGTTGAGTCAGGTGTCACGGATGGATTAGGGCTAATGTCAAGAGGGTCTCGCCGGTCGAATCAGGGGCAGACTGAAGCTTCATCACGCATTGACAAAACAAAATTAAAGTGTAGCCATTGTGGAAAGAATCGACACACAAAAGAACAATGCTTTGAAATCGTTGGGTCTCCGGAATGGTGGATCGATGGCTCCAAGAAAACCAACAAAGAAGGGAGAAAGGCTGGAGATGTTCAGGGAGAGAACATGAAGACCAGTCGCAGCGGCGCTCCACCCAAAGCCACCGGCGGCGGAGGGTTTGGTGGGCTTGCTACAGCCTCTGACGTTGAAGAAGATGATACAGGTACTGGGTTTGAGAAGTATAACTCAAACCCCTCTTATTGTCCTTTAAATTACAGCTCCACCCCTTCTAATATTGTGAACCCGAAAATATTCTCCCCTGAAGTACTTAAACTACTTGATGATAATCCTTTGAACCCTTATACACTAAAGGGGCCTAAGTGTAATAATAAAATGGGGGAAATAAACATGGCTACAAGCCGTAAAAGATTAAAGGACGCTTGGATATTTGATAGTGGGGCCACTGATACGATGACATTTGATCCTTCAGATGTCAAGATGATGTCAAAACCATCAAGAGACTACATTCAAACTGCTAGTGGAAAAAATATTTCGGTGAAAGGGGGAGGAATTATTGAAATTTCACCAACCATGAAGCTTTCAAATTGCCTTTATATTCCCTCTCTGTCACATAAACTCTTATCCATAAGCCATATAACAAAAGAATTAAACTGCACAGTTCTAATGCACCCTACCTTTTGCATCTTACAAGATATCAGGACGGGAGCGATTATTGGGCGTGGCACTGAGCGCCAAGGGTTGTACTATGTGGATGAAGTGACTCATCAAGGAAATGCGATGTTGGCTCATGGGAGTACTGATAGAGAGGCATGGTTATGGCATAGAAGGTTGGGACACCCATCTACTGGTTATTTACATCTTTTATTTCCAAAGTTATTTCCGTCCAATAATACCTTAAGTTGTGAAACTTGCGTTTTGGCTAAGAGTCATAGGAAAACTTATAAACCTAATGACACTAAAGTTGATGTTCCTTTCTCATTAATTCATTCCGATGTTTGGGGTCCCGCAAAATTTGTTGGGGGACAAAATTTTCGATATTTTGTTATCTTTGTTGATGATTGCACTCGGATGACATGGATGTATTTTTTAAAACACAAATCCGAGGTGTTTGAAAAATTCATTTTGTTTCATACCATGGTCGGAACTCAATTTCAAAACCAATACAAATTCTTCGCTCTGACAATGGAGGAGAATTTATTAACGACTCAATGAAACAATTTTGTCAAGAAAAAGGCATAGTCCATCAAACTTCATGTTCCCACACTCCTGAACAAAATGGTGTGGTTGAACGAAAAAAACGTATCTTACTAGAAATCACTCGTGCATTACTGATAGAATCACAAGTTCCTATATCTTTTTGGCTTGATGCTCTTGCCACGGCTACTTACATTATTAACCGTCTCCCAACTAAACCCCTTAAACTCAAAACTCCAATTGAAACCCTAACCGAATTGACCAAGATACCTCCACCTCTCACCCTCGAACCCCAGGTATTTGGATGCTCTGTCTTTGTCCATATACCTAAGAGTGATCGAAACAAATTGGGTCCATGTGCGGAAAAATGTGTCTTTGTGGGATATGGGATAAATCAAAAGGGATATAGGTGCTATAGTCCAAAAAGGCGTCACATGTATACAACGATGAACTGTGATTTCCTTGAGACTCAAATCTTCTATGACTCCCAACTTAGTGGTCAGGGGGAGAATAAGGAGTATGTTGACGCCCTAAGTTGGCTGAGTTGGATCCCATCATCAGAAGAAATTTCGCACAATATCCAAGATGAATCACCAACTTCCTCACAACCTGCGGAATCACCGATCAGTGTCACAGAACAAGATCGTCCTCCCAACCTGATACCCGAGGTAAGTCAATCCCCTCCTATCTCTTCTGAAGAAAATGATGATCTTAATATACCATGTGCGTCTAATAGTGATGAAACAGCTATAGAACACGGTGAAGAAACAACAGAAGAACCAGGAAGTGAAACAGCGGGGAGATATGTTCTACCTCCTAGGGTAAATCGGGGTGTCCCTCCAAAAAGATATTCACCTGAGAAAGAATCTCGAAGCTCAAAATATCCTATGGCAAATCTAGCCAAAGGAAATTTATATGAGGAAGCAAAGGCGTTTGACTCCTCCTTATACTCAGAGGAAATCCCAACCACTGTGGAACAAGCCCTAACCTCAGGAGTCTGGAAAGATGCAATGGAAATGGAAATGAAAGCCTTAATGGAAAATAATACTTGGGAAAGAAGCAAGCTCCCTGTCGGAAAAAAAAACCGGTAGGATGCAAATGGGTGTTCTCTATTAAAAGGAGGCCTGATGGAACTATTGATAGGTACAAAGCACGACTAGTTGCTAAAGGGTACTCACAAACGTACGGGATTGACTACTCAGAAACTTTTTCACCTGTAGCCAAACTTGACACAATCAGGGTTCTATTCTCCATTGCTGCCAACAAGGAGTGGCCTCTTCATCAATTTGATGTAAAAATGCCTTTTTGCACGGAGAACTAGAAGAAGAGGTCTATATGGAAGCCCCACCAGGCTTTACAAGAGAATTCAAAAGGGGAGAAGTATGTCGGTTGAAAAGGTCTTTTTATGGGCTCAAACAGTCTCCCCGAGCCTGGTTTGGAAGGTTCACTTTAGCTATGAAGAAATATGGCTTTAAACAAAGCAATTCTGATCATACCCTTTTCCTAAAACACAGGGGTGACCTTGTGACCTGTTTGATCATTTATGTTGATGATATGATAATAACAGGAAATGATCATGAGGAAATGACAAAATTAAAGACGAACTTGTTTACTGAGTTTGAAATGAAGTACCTTGGAAGGCTCAAATACTTCTTGGGATTGAAGTTCTAAGATCCAAGCAAGGAATATTTATCTGTCAGAAAAAATATGTTCTAGATCTATTAGCTGAAACAGGGATGATTGACTGTAAACCTGCGGATACTCCGATGATTTCATAATGGGCTCCACATGGAGGAAGGAGCAAAATTGGCTGACAAAGAAAGGTATCAACGAATGGTGGGAAAACTAATTTATCTTTCTCATACTCGACCGGATATAGCTTACGCAGTTGGAGTGGTAAGTCAATTTATGCATCAACCTCAAGTGAGTCACATGGAAGCCGTATGGAGAATCATTAGGTACCTCAAAGGAACAGCTGACCATGGCATCGTGTTTAAAACAAATGGGCATGTAGAGGTGCAAGGATATACAGATGTAGACTGGGCAGGATGTAAAGACAACCGGAGGTCGACTGCGGGATACTTTACTATGGTTGGAGGAAATCTTGTCACATGGAGGAGTAAAAAAAAAAGTGGTTGCTCTCTCTAGTGCAGAGGCTGAGTTTCGAGGGATCGCCCGAGGATTGGCAGAAGTATTATGGCTTCGAAGGCTTCTAACTGAAATTGGCTTCCCTCCCGACCAAGCCACTAAAATTATGTGTGATAATGAAGCTTCAATCCAAATTTCAGAGAACCCTGTACAACATGATAGGACAAAACATATGGAAGTAGACAGACACTTCATCAAAGAAAAAATAGAGGCAGGAATCATTAAACTTCAGTTTGTCCACTCAAAAGAACAGCTTGCAGATATTCTTACTAAAGCAGTTAATGGAAAAGTTCTCAGCGATTGTTTGGGCAAGTTGTGTTTTGGGAATCCTACCACTCAACTTGAGGGGGAGTGTTAGAAAGGAGGATAACTTGGAGAGCAAATTATGGGTCAACAAGAATCCTCCCTATTCTTGGCATCCGTAAATCAGGCAACCAATAATTGTGAATCATCTTTATTGTATTTCCTTTATTATCTAAGGCAAATGTGTATTTATATGTTATCGATGTATCTTTGAAAATATACAAGAAATAAAAAAACATCCCCTGCCTTGCTCCCTCTGATAATACCTGGCTCTGATACCACAATGATGGTATTTAGAGCACAGAACAAACAAACAAATAGATCAAAAGCTTTGCAGAAGGTTTTATTATTCAAAGGATTTTTCGATGATCTTGCAGTACATGGACTCTACAATTTATAACCCAACAAATACTGAAAAAGCTCAACAACCTAGGGAAACGGTAACCTTAGACTATGACTCAGCAACCAATAGACTCGGTATCGATCAACAACTTGACCGTTATTATTATTTGCAGAAATAAGAAATATTAAATAAAATAAAAACTGAGTCCACGTGCATGTATGCAAAGCTTCTAGAACAAGAGCATGGATCATCATTCTTCAAATGTCTCATGCAATTCAATGATTGGT
>JARYGA010017023.1:0-66217 GCA_030545235.1 Helianthus tuberosus | reverse complement strand
AAAAAGTGTGACCATACACCTTTCGCCACACTTTTTTTTTTCCAACTCAAGTGTGACTAAAGGTCGAGTCATCGTATGTATCATACAGTCACATTCACATTTAGTGGCTGTAGCAACTTAAAAGTGTGGCTAAAGGGTATCACTATTTCTTGCTAGAATCAAGCATTATGTACAATAAGTGTGGCTAAAGGGTTGCAACAGCCACATGAATTTATTGTAAGTGTGGTCATTTCTATTATATAGTCACATAAAAGTTTGTTTTAGCCACATCAATTTAAAAAAAAAATGTGGCAGAAAGAGTTGTTGTAATCAAGCATTCTATCCATTAAGTGTGCCTAAATGGTAGCAACAGTCACATGAACTCACTGTAAGTGTGGCTGTTTTATTATTTAGTCACATGAGTTTACTATAAAGGTGGCTAAAAACTATTTCTAGACACACAAAACACCTTTGTACTTTTAAATGTGACTATTGTCTAACATTTAGTCACACATAAAGTTTTGTAATTTTAAACGTGACACACATAATTACCATGGAATCAACCAAAAATTTTGGTTATAATCTCAAAATTTTGGTGTAAATCACCTACCAAACTAAGATGAGCTTCAATCGATGTTGATGCACTGTGAAAATCGGATATTATCAATAATACGCCGTGAAGGCGAACATATGGCAAAGGTGATGGATTAGGGTTCCGATTGGAATTGGGAGGTGGAGGCTGGATGGTCACATAAAGCAATTAATGTGTGCCCACATATCATTTGTTTTGTCACACACAAAAACTTAAAGTGGCTAATAAAGGATGTCTTTTGGTTACACAAAATTAATATAAGTTATCATATGTATTAGTTTTTAGCCACATTAGTATAAGTTATCATATATATTACATTTAGTCACACTTTTTTAGCATGGCTAATACTTGTTACAGTTTTTTTTCTAAAGTGTGGTTAAAGGTTTCGAACTAATGTGTTTTTGTTAACATGTATCAAAAATCAAACATATACTATGGCCGTTGGTCACATTTGGCCAAACTTTTTCTAGTGTGACTAGTAAATGTCACATTTTTTTAAGTGCGACTAAAGGGTTGAACTGTTATACAATGGCCACATGAAAAATAAAAGGTGTGGTGAAAAGTGTTCTAATGACCTTTAGCCACACATTTATTCGGATGTGTGGCAAGGCGGTTTGGGCAAATCTGTGGTCGTAGTCACTTTGGTCACTTTTTTATGTGAAAGTGTGGCTAAAGGTTTCAGAAATGTGTGTTTTTGGTCATAGGAATATAAAATCAAACAAATACCATGACGGTTGATCACATTTGGTCACACTTTTCAAGTGTGGCTAGTAAATGTCATATTTTTTTCTTAAAATGTGGCTAAAAGTTTTGAGTTATTATTCAATGGTCACATGAATAAATAAAATATATGGCTAAAAGTAGGCTAGAAGGTTTGGAAATGTCATTAATGACCTTTAGCCACACATTTATTTGAAAGTGTGGCACAGAGGTTTTTGAAAAAGTGTGGCCGTAGGTCATATTTGACGTAGTGTAAACAAAGGTAATTATATTTCATTTAGATTAACTATCAACTTTTAAATGCCTGAGTTAAACTTAGATTAACTATCAACTTTTACTATTCACTTTACAAGCTTGTTTGTGAAAATCGGGCAGAGTTTCCCTTGTTTTTGTACTAATCCTCACAACACAAGTTGTCGACAAACCCCAACAACAAAAATCCAAGCCACCGTCACGCAGTTATAACTAAACATATGTTCACATAAAGACACGTACAAGTCTGATTAAAATCCAATATTTCATTTAAAATCCTCATATTATTATTACTATACAATTCTTCTAATCTGGTCGGGTTCACTACAGCTCGTTCCACGTTCAACTATTACAAATAAACACACTTATACAAATATACAAAAATGAAACGTGTGTTTCTACCTTTCAGCGCTTCGTTAGTGAACAGAGATAAAATCAACACCGACACACAAAGGCCTCAAACTACGTGCTAACCAAGCCTGACCCGTTGACTATTGACTCGAGCCTTGACTGACAATTGACCATCTTTGACCTAAGGCTTTGACCAGTTGACCCGATATTTAACTTGGATCCAAACAAAACCCTGTGCACCAAAGATCTACCAATCGGCATCTAAATGCCACCGACAGAACCAAAACCATCATGGACCACCGATGTCCGGTGGCCGGATGGTTGTCTTTGCCGCCGTCAGCCGCTGGTAACCACCTGAGGCATCACCAAACGATAAAAATGTGTTTCAACAAACCCCAATGTCGCTGCGTCTAGATCTGGACACCACCACCCCGGGATCAAGCCAAGAGACCTTGATGGGGCGTTTTGCTTGGTCAACGGCTGACCCGTCACCGCCGCATCTTCTCTCCAGCCACTGTAGTGTAACACCCCGAAAACGAGTTTAGTAATCAAACCCTGTTAATACTAAGAGACGGGTAAACTACCGTTAGTGGTAAAATTAATCCGGCGAATATTGGGAGTTAAATAAGTAAACTTGATATTAATTAAAAAGGAGGATAAATACTTTGAGAAAGCAAAGTATATAAAAGGCCCGAGATTTAACAGGAGTTAAAATATAACGGGTTGTGAACAAGATAAAGTAACTAGGAGATAAATAACCTAGTACAAGTCTTGTAATTAAGTGAAAGAACAAAATACTCAAATTAGAACCCATTTGATAGTTGAGGGGCTGAAAGTGTTTAAATTAAAACTAATATTAATGAAATAAGAAAAATTAAAACCCAAAAACCCATTTTGGGCGTGGGTAAAGATCAAACTAGGCAGGAGAATGGCGACCAGGGTTCTTCACACCCAAGAACTCCACAAATCTCAGAAATTGAAGGTTAAAATCAAGTCCTAAGCGAGAATCGAACATAGATTAGTGTTCCCCATCACAAGGAGATCATAAGGTATGTAAAATTTGACAAGAATTCTCCACTTGAAATTCTCATGAATTTAGAAAATTAGAAATCTGTGGATGCATGTTTGTTTTATGGATAGAAAAAGAATGATATAGTGTCTAGGAGTAAACCCTAGACAACGATATATGAAATCATGGCTAAATTCTGAAAAATTTCATGAACACATTGAAGGTGATTCATGGGTTTTGTGAGAAAATGATGAACACTAGGATGTAGAATGCTAATCTAGTGTAAATTGATGCATAGAAACTGATTTATGAAAATATGATGTGTAGTTCATGAACACTAGACATAGAGGTTTGAATTGTGTTGGTGCACTTATGTCTGTACTTTGTCTGTATTTAGTCTTGATACAAAACGATGTCTTTGATGTAAGATTGATGTAAGTTTGACCAAGTCAACCATCCTCCGGTTTGACTTGGCCAAACAGTTAGACAATGGTTGAAAGATGTTTGGGTCGAAGGATGTGTCATCGAAGGATAGTTTAGATCCTTCGATGAGCTCGAAAGATAAGCATTCGATAGATGGACCACGAAGGATGTCATCCTTCGAGGTACATATGGATCCTTCGAGCTGTTTCAGATCGATAGATGATCTTTCGATCAATCTATCTGATCCTTCGCCCAGACATGCTGTGTTCGGGTATATATACCCATGTTGTGTGTTCACTTCAGTTTGAGTTCGAGAGTTAGACATAGATAGACACAAAGAGAGAAAGAGTGCAGAAATTACAAGGAACACACACACTGAGAGAGTTTGCAAAACTGATTTGTAAACATTGCTTTGTAACAGACCTTTCATAGTATTAATACAAGAGGTGTTAATCGTTGAATATTGTGTGTTGTGTTTGTGCTTGTTCTATCTCGGTTTTGCATGCTAGCTTGGATTCCGCACTTGCTAGTGTGTTAGACATAACAAGGAATAGGTTAAACCTCAACCTCCGAGGGACCTACAAGTTGTATCAGAGCCGTGGCTCTTTTCCTTGTTAAAAACCGAGTTTTTACAAGACTTTGGAGTGTTTTGGACAAAACTCACTTGGTTTTTGCAGCCGTTTTTACTGTTTTTCTCGCTTATCTTTACGTTAAAACGTGTTCTAAACTAACCGGGTGTGTTGCATGACGGGTTGGGTAACTTAAAAACTTGTTTTTGAGGTGTTTGGTAATTTCCGGACAAAATTCCGGCTACTCCGGTGACCGGTTTCTGGGTTGTTTCTTCGATTTTCTGTAATATTTTATTGGTTCAAAATCTGCTTTGGCAGAAAGTATGGTCTGAACATACCTTCTGCCGAAAGTTTCTACCAACCCATCAACTTTTTCACCAACCTGTCTCATTTGTCAACTGTGTCAGAGCAGTTCGAAAGATATCCTTCGAAGTCGAAAGATCATCTTTCGATCAAAGGAGGATCGATAGATAATCATCCTTCGAACATCCTTCGAACTCTGTGACTTATCCTTCGATCCAGGGAATATTTTCGAAGGATACATCTTTTGTTTTACTGCTCTTATTCGAAAGACCAGGATCCTACGATTGGGGAGTCTTTCGAAAACAATTGTTCGAAACTCAACAGTAATCTTTCGAACACTGTTGATCCTTCGAACAAGTGTTGATCTTTCGAACTTAGTCTGTTTTTGTTTAACAAGTTTGTGATTTTCAGGTTTTATTATTTTTGATCAAAAATGAATCCAAGATGGAATACTCCGGTAAATACAGACATGTATTTTGGTACTCCGTCTCCCGCACCTGTATCTTCTAATGCAACTTCTACCGGTCAATGGGCATTCGTATCAAATCAAACTCCAAGTATTCAAAGCATTCTCTTAAGCGAGAGCGAAACCGGAAGTTTGAATCGGCCTCCAAAGTTGATGCACTTATATGAATATCCAGGATGGATTGACAGATTTCATACATACGTCCTTGGTCAAAATACAGAATTGTGGTTGCGGTTCATCACAGATTTCGATCAAACAATAGAAGTTGCCGCATCATCTGCTGCTACGTTTGCAGATCTTACGGAAGATCAGAAGAAGGTCTATGATTTGGAAAAGAAGGCATATGCCATTCTTACTCAGGCGCTAAGTAAAGATATTTATCATCAATTTGTCAGTTACAAGACGACAAAGAGTTTGTGGGACGCGTTGAAGACAAGGGGCGTAGGAAATGAAGCGACACGTCAATTGAGAAAAGACCTGCTAAAGAAAGAGTTTGATGGTTTTACTTGTATGGAGAATGAGTCGTTGGGTGATTTGATAAGTCGATTTAATCATTTGCTGACTGAATTAGCAAATTTTGGGGTTGTTACAACTTCTGCAGAGATTGTAAAAAGGTTTGCAGATGCGTTGCCACCTCAATGGAATACTTTCTTGGAAATCATGAAGTACAATGGTACTTTAGCTACAACAAGCTTCAACGACTTTGTTCAAATCCTGGAAAACAAGAATCAGGAAGAAACTCTCAAGGCAAAAAGAGTTCCAGTGCCACAAAATCCTGAAATGTATTATGGAACTTCTAACACTTCTACGAAACCTTCTTCGCATGCTCCAATTCAAACAGCGTTTGTGACTAGCACTGACATGTATGGCAATACTATCCAAGTTCCGGTCCCTCCAAAAACAGACATGTATGGAAATCCGCTTGAACCACTCCCTCAATCAGTACCACAACAACAAAGCCAACGACCTCTCAGACCAACTGATATGTTCGGAAATCCATTACCAGTTCGATCTACCGGACCAACAGACATGTATGGGAATCCACTTCCTCCTCAAACTACCGTACCAACAGATATGTATGGGAATCCACTTCCTCCTCAACAGCAAGCGTGTTATGGAAGCACATCATCTGCTGGTCAGCAATCAAAGCCAAATACAGTGCGGCTCGACACCTCAAGCTTTTCTAAAGTCAGTGTGGAAGTAGCAAAGGAACACATGGAGCTGCTAAACACTTTGGTGAGCGCATACTGTGGATTAGTGGAAGGTCAGATTGGTAACATTAATCTGACACAAGAAGACTATCAGCAGATCGATAAAGAGGAGATGGAGATGATGGACATCAAGTGGGCCTTTGCCAGTGCTGTTAGGCGAGCAAAGGATTTCATGGAAAGAACAGGCAGAACCAGCTTGGAGAGCAAGAAAGACACCAAGTATGGGTTTGATAAGCAGGCTGTTAAGTGTTTCAATTGTGGTGAACGCGGTCATTTCAAGCGTGAATGTTCAAGGCCATCTCAACATGGGAACCAAAATCCTTTCAGAGGTCAAGGCAACCAGCAGAACCAGAACAGGAACAATGTTCGTACGTTGGTACCTGTCAACAACCAAAGCCAAGCAGGACCATCAAATGCCAACCAGGCACTTGTGGTTCAAGTAGATGAAGGTTGTGATTGGTCAATCCAGTTGGGAAATGATGCTCCAGATGGAACAGCTTGTTTTGCTGAAGTTGTCAAGGATCTTAAACACGCCAGTGGTGGAGAATCTTCCACCAATGGTAGTGAATCTTCTGAAGATGAAGACAGCTCCGGTTACAGTGGAAGTTCAGATGAAGAGTCCTCGAGTTCAGGGAATGATCAGGAAGATGACACATCAACTGCGTCAGTTAATGCAGATATTGATGAACTATTGGAAGAAGCTATAGCAGGAATTCAAAGAAGATCTATTTTGGTGGATCAAGCTGCTTATTCCTCGTCTTCTCTCCATTCAGCCTTTATGGCTAATGTCGACAGTTCATCAAGTCAGGTATGTGTCGATGAACCCACTGCTGTTATTTGTGATAATTGTGATAGATTGCATGTTAGATGTGCTGATTTGGATGCATAATTGTGATAGATTGCATGTTAGATGTGCTGATTTGGATGCAAACATGTCTGAGTTGCAAGGCAAACATGATGCTTTACAAGCTAGTTTGTTTGACTTGCAAGACAAACATGTTTCTTTGAATGATAAGTGGTGTGAATTGCAAAGCAAACACGAGGCTTTGCAAGAGAAATATGATGTGACATTCATCCACAATCAGAAATTGACCGTTGATCTTTCCAAGTGCACAGAAGCCAACATGTTTTATGAAAACCATGAAAAGGAATTTAAGTCAATGATTGAAACGTTAAAGAAAGATAAAACAGAGCTGACAAAAATGGTTTCCAGAAAACAAACTGACATTAACCTTTATATAACTCGTCTTGAGGTAATGCAAAAGGAAATGGCCTGTGTTAAAACTGAAAGTGAGGCGATCCGACTCAAGTTAGACAGTTATTTGAGCTCTAGCTATGTGTTGGATCACATCATTGACGTTCAGAAAGAGAAACGGGATGTCACATGCATAGGTTATAAGAAATGTCCACCACCCGTGAGAAACAATTATGATGCCATGCCGGATGAGGAATATAGAACTCACTTTGAACCATCTGTTCCTCTAGATGTTAATGAATTTGCAGTAGGACTCGGATACCAGAAAGAAGTATCGTCAGATTCAGATGTGTCAGCAGATACATTTGTAACTGCTGAACAGAATCAGGATCCTCCAGTTGTGATTGAGGATGCTGATTCTTCTGATGATGAGTCTGATGATACTGATTCAGCAAAGTCTGATGCGGTGATAAACGAAGAGGACATACCTCTTGAGAATCATATTCTGTGTGATCCTCCTGCAAAACCCGCTAAGACTGTTGCAATCGAGCCCTCGTCTGAAAAAGGGTCGGAGAGTGTGGATTTGCTGTACACTCTTGTTGGTGATAATAAAATTTATTCTGACAAAGATTTTCCTATTAAGAATGTTAATCAATCATTAATCAGTAAAGTTTTTGAGAATTCAACAAGTAAGTTTTTGGGTAAGAAGGGATCACACGTTGTGGTAACACAGTGCCCTCCTATCCCTAAGGCTGAAGTTAGAAAACAATTTGGCAATCAGAAATTACCAACAGTGCAAAAACAGCAAAATCATGCCAAACCAAAAGGTAAAACACCGACTCAAAGTCAAAGGAAGCCGAATCAGAAGAAGAAAAAGAATGTGAACTTTGTGAAATCCAAGGGAACGGACAAAATTGCGACATTTGAAAATCAATCTAACTTAGATTTTGTCAAAAAGGCAACAGTGATGAAAAGGAATGAACCAAGTAGTTCAAAACCTAGTACCTCGGGGTCACAAAGTTCATCATCATCGGCAAGACGATCACATGATTCTTCGGGGTTTGTTGAACGAAGATCATGTTTTGAATGTGGTACAATTGGGCACATTGTCAGAAATTGCCCGTATCTTCATAAATTAAAAGCCAAAGAAGATGATCCCCGTGAACGCAATCACCAAAAGCGATCTGTGTCTGTAAAACAAGATCCACGACTTGTAAGAGAAAGGGAAAAGAAACAAAAACGCCAACAAGTCAAGGTGATTGAAAAGGCACTTAAAACTGATGTGGTTCAAAAACAATCTGTTTCAGTTAAACCAGAAAACTCAAAATTTTCAAAAACTTCAAACAATCACGAAGTTAAATTTTCAAACAATCAAACTGGTATAACAAAACAGACCTGGAAACCAAAAACTGTTATTGAATCAGGGGGACCATCACAATTTTCAAATCATCAAAGAATAGAAGTTATTGTTGTTGATGAAAATGGAAGACCCAAGACCACAATGGCTTGGGTCCCCATCTCCAACTAATTATGTGAGTTCATGTGCAGGGTGTTCCAGGAGGAACTATCAGTAGTCATTGGATTGTTGATAGTGGGGCATCCAGGCACATGACAGGCGACATGAAGCTTCTCTACGACGTCAAATCTATTAGAGGAGGTTATGTTGCTTTTGCTGGAGATAAAGGCGGATATATTACGGGTGAAGGAATGATTTCCAACGGGGTTGTTAGCTTTGATAAGATCAACTTCGTACAACAACTTAATCACAATCTTCTTAGTGTTTCTCAAATTTGTGATAAGCAGTTCTCAGTACACTTTGATGCAAATGGATGTTATGTGCTGAAACCCGGCTTCAAAATTCCGAAAGAATGGATTCTCTTGTCGGCTCCAAGGATAAATGATCTGTATGTCCTTGATATGAGCCAAGCTATCACAACTTCTGCACAAGCAACTTGTTTCGTTTCCAAAGCCACAGAAAAAGACACAATCTCTTGGCACAGACGAATGGGTCACATTCACTTACGCAAAATGAATCATTTGGTGTCAAATGAATTGGTGAATGGTGTTCCTCTTAAAAACTTCCATCTTCAAGACGTCTGTGTCTCGTGCCAGAAAGGAAAACAAACGAAGAAGCGACACCCTACAAAGAAAATCAACACGGTGGCTGTTCCTCTTGAACGTTTGCACATGGATTTGTTCGGTCCTGTCAAGCACAAAAGTATTAGGAATGATCAATATTGCCTCGTGATAACTGATGATTATTCAAGATTTTCTTGGGTGGCGTTCATGGCACATAAGAGTGAAACCTTCGGTATTATCAAAAACTTGATCATTCAGATTGAGAATCTTTATAACTTGAAGGTTAGGTGGATACGTAGCGACAATGGTACTGAATTCAAAAATCATGCCATGGCGGAGTTTTGCACTTCAAAAGGTATTCTTCACGAATTTAGTGCAGCTTATACTCCTCAACAGAATGGCGTCGCTGAACGTAAGAACCGCACATTGATCGAGACTGCTAGGACTATGTTGGTAGAGTCACAATTGCCGATTCCATTCTGGACTGAAGCTGTGTCCTCTGCATGTTATACGTTGAACCGAGTCCTCACAGTCAAAAGGCACAACAAGACCTGCTTTGAGCTTATCAACAAACAGAAACCAGATTTGTCATATCTTGAACCGTTTGGAGCTCCGTGCACACTAATCGATCCTAATGGAAAGTTTGGGGCAAGATCCATTGAGGGATACTTTCTTGGGTATTCCACCCCTAACTTAAGAGTCTGGAATCTAGAGACTAAAAGGGTCGAGGAATGGTCTGAAGTCAGAGTACAAAGGCACACTTTACCAGTTAGAAATCCTGGTCAGTCTTGGATGTTTGAGTACGATGACTTTTTCAATTCGATCAATGTTGAAGCCGTTGAAGAAAATGCTGCGGCTAGGATGTTTTTCGAGAGTGACAATGCAACAGATTCACCGTTGGTTCGTCCCATTATTGTCAATCAAGAACCATCTTCAGTGAACAATAATGCTCTCGACAATGAGGATTTTCATGATGCTACCGAATTGAACGAATCTTCAGAGGATGATGAATTTCTAGATGCAGACCAAGAAGCTCCAACAACAGCAGTACATGGTACTTCAGAGGGTACACCTCCAGTGGATGTCCCTAGAACAGCTGAAGCTACTGCATCATCCTCTTCGTCAATTCCGGGCCTTGAATTGATTGTTGATCTCAATCTCAACAATCTGGGTACAAATATTCCAGTTCAAGATAATCCAGAAACAAGGATTCACAATACACATCCTCAACAAAACATCATCGGAAATGTACAAAGTGGCGTTCAAACAAGAAACATGTTGCGGAACAACAACAATGCAGGCTTGTATGCAGATATTAGAGAATCTGGTCAACAAAACGATTGGTCTTTCGCGTGCTATGTCTCACAGGAAGAGCCAAGAACTTGGAAAGAAGCTTTGAAAGATAACTCATGGGTTGAAGCAATGCAGGAAGAACTGCAACAATTCCAGAAGCTTGGTGTCTGGAAACTCGTAGAGAAACCTGCTGGTTACAAGAAGATTGGTACCCGTTGGGTGTTTAAATGCAAAAAGGATGACCGTGGAGTCGTTATTCGAAACAAAGCAAGGCTAGTCGTTCAAGGTTTTCGTCAGATAGAAGGGATCGACTACAACGAAGTGTATGCACCTGTTGCATGTCTAGAAGCAATTCGGATTTTTCTGGCTTATGCCTCATTCAAAGGTTTCAAGGTATACCAGATGGACGTGAAAAGTGCATTCTTACATGGTGTGGTGGAAGAAGAGGTGTACGTCGAACAGCCTCCAGGTTTTGAAGATCTTATCCATCCCGATCGGGTTTGGTTGCTCAACAAAGCTCTATATGGTCTACATCAAGCACCGCGAGCTTGGTACGCAACCTTATCTAATTATCTGCTGGAGAATGGATTTCGCAGAGGTCTTATCGACTGTACTCTTTTCATCAAAGAACAAGATGGAGATCTTCTACTGGTACAGGTATACGTTGATGATATTATATTTGGTTCTACTAATGATGTTTTGTGTAGGAATTTCGAGCGCATTATGCAGGATAAATTCGAGATGAGTGCTATGGGGGAAATGACTTTCTTTTTGGGCCTACAAGTACAACAAACCGAGTCTGGGATCTTCATCCATCAGACTAAATATGTTGGTGACATCTTGAGCCGGTTCCAGATGTCTGACGCAACGCCCATCGGTACCCCATTGCCGCAAAATCACGGAATTACTCCAGACTTGAAGGGTGAAGCTGTTAGCCCCTCATACTATCGCGCGATGATCGGATCTCTTATGTACCTCACAGCATCAAGACCAGATATAATGTACCCAACGTGCCTGCTTGCCAGATATCAAGTCAACCCGAAGGCCTCACATCTTGCAGCTGTAAAAAGGATTTTTCGTTATTTGAAGGGTTACCCTGATACCGGTCTATGGTACCCTAGGGATAATAACTTTGACTTGATCGCATTCAGTGATTCTGATTTTGGCGGATGCAAAATCGACGGCAAATCCACAACGGCTGGATGTCAGTTTTTGGGAAATCGCCTAGTCACATGGCAGTGCAAGAAGCAGACGTGCGTCGCTACATCAACATGCGAAGCTGAATACATTGCTGCCTCAAGTTGTTACTCCCAAGTCCTATGGATCCAACAACAAATGCGCGACTACGGTTTCGAATTCCTAACTACTCCTATTTACGTTGATAATTCTGCTGCCTTACAGATCACTAAAAATCCTGTGCAGCATTCAAAGACTAAGCACATCGAAATTAAGTATCACTTCATACGTGATTGCTTTGAGAAAAGGCTAATCGATGTTGCTTACGTCCACACCGATGACCAACGTGCCGACCTTTTTACCAAAGCATTTGACAAATCAAGATTTGACTATTTATTACTGGTAAACGGCATTAAGGTCAAGCAAGAGTAAAACCAACATCGGAAAATCATTTTTGTAAATACCTTTGTGTTTTAAACTTGTCTTAGTTTATTGATTTTAGGGGGAGTAAATCCAAAATTTGAAAATCCAAAAACATCGAAAAATTTCAAAAACCAAAAACAATAGAAAAACAAAAATGAGTTTCCTGGCGAGCAAAAGAGAAAATGATAGTACATCAGTGGTCTGTCCAAACCTCTTCTAACCTAAAATGCAAAACGATAAGCAGCTCTATATAAGATGTATCGGTAGGCTCACAATCATTTTAAAGTGTGCAGGGTGATATAAACTTAAATTGACTGAAGACCAGGTGGGAACCACTCATTGGCATATGGTCTTAGTACCGAAATTTCGTTTGAGAGATTGCCGAGGTTCTGAGATATTCGGTCTTTATGCTGCTTATCATCTGGGTATCATGGTTGTATCTTTTACCGAAAAATAACGGGGACGTAAGTCTAGATCTTCCATGATACCATACATACGTGTACATACTGCATACGACCTCAATAAGTGATCAACAATCACATGTCCAAACAAATAAGTGATAATATATCACATTTATCCGGGAGTCAAGTTCGTCTCTCTGCTGTACGAAAGTACTGACCTGTTCACGGACTTGCTCCTGTGCCTTCATGCATCGAAAATCAAGTTCCTCATCAATAAGTGACTCTATCACATAGGGCTTGTTTTCAAAATCAAAATAAGTGAGAATCTCACATCATATACGGTCAAACAGATGATAATCGGTATACTCACCGGTAAGATGAATCCTCGTGCATACCTTGTTACGGGAATGTGTCGTGATGTGGATGAACACCGGTCGGTAAGTATAAATCATACCTTAACGTATCCCCTCGCCATGATTACATCTGATAAGTTGAGCTTAAGTGGACAACAATACCGATAATTGTTATAGGATGCTTATCTAAATGTAAATTAACTGAACAACAAGAGCGTTTTGGCATGACCGTACACTGATATGATTCTCTTACCCTCGAAACTCGCAAAAAGAATGTTTGTATATATTTACTTTTCTTAGTTTCTGCAACTCTGTATATATTTATTTACTGCTTTCAGTCTTTACATTTGAAATATTCAAAAGTCCAAAAAGATTTTAGGTGTGTTTTAATATAAACTTTCTAAAAGCCAAAAAGATTTTATTTCTATTTTATTTTCGATCGTACGATGTTGGAACTCGAGTCTTCGTTACCTGAAACCTGAACGAAAACCGAAATGACTAAATCTTCATAAACGGTCGAAATTTGCAAAGTGTTGAAAGTTAAAATTGAAATTGATAAAATAAATTAAACTTTCAAACTGTCGGACGGTGTTTGTTTGAACAATGGTCACATGTGTGTCGTTTACTTATGATATTCCAGGCAGTTGTTCTCATTACGCGTTTAGATCTCTTGCATGTGCAGATTCTAAAGGCAAGGAGAACATGGTCGATGACAAGCTTCGGAATGAAGACACGACGTGAAGGCACTCAAATGATGAAGATGATCGAGTTGCCGCTGACCATCATCAACACCACAAGGATCTCAATTCATAAAGATCAAGACTTTCACGAGCATAACTCAAGGGGGAGCTTATGTTAAGGGCGAGTTTGTCAACACACTTCCTACATGAAACGGGGAGTTTGTTGGTACACTTTCTGCTTTCAAGACGTGAAGACTTTAAAGATCCTCCGACATTGAAGAACTTGAAAGGACGTCAAAGACTTGAAGACACGAGGGACCTACAAGAATTAAGATCGAGATCGAGACAAGGCTACAGCCAAGGGGTAGTTTGTTGGTGCACTTATGTCTGTACTTTGTCTGTATTTAGTCTTGATACAAAACGATGTCTTTGATGTAAGATTGATGTAAGTTTGACCAAGTCAACCATCCTCCGGTTTGACTTGGCCAAACAGTTAGACAATGGTTGAAAGATGTTTGGGTCAAAGGATGTGTCATCGAAGGATAGTTTAGATCCTTCGATGAGCTCGAAAGATAAGCATTCGATAGATGGACCACGAAGGATGTCATCCTTCGAGGTACATATGGATCCTTCGAGCTGTTTCAGATCGATAGATGATCTTTCGATCAATCTATCTGATCCTTCGCCCAGACATGCTGTGTTCGGGTATATATACCCATGTTGTGTGTTCACTTCAGTTTGAGTTCGAGAGTTAGACATAGATAGACACAAAGAGAGAAAGAGTGCAGAAATTACAAGGAACACACACACTGAGAGAGTTTGCAAAACTGATTTGTAAACATTGCTTTGTAACAGACCTTTCATAGTATTAATACAAGAGGTGTTAATCGTTGAATATTGTGTGTTGTGTTTGTGCTTGTTCTATCTCGGTTTTGCATGCTAGCTTGGATTCCGCACTTGCTAGTGTGTTAGACATAACAAGGAATAGGTTAAACCTCAACCTCCGAGGGACCTACAAATTGTGGTGTGAATCTTGGTAAAAAAATAACTAGTTATGAACTAGTTAGTAAATATGTAAAATTATGCCCACTAGGTGTTTGTTAAAATGCCTAAACGAAGCTAAAATGTTGAAATTCCATGTGAAGTGTGCATTAAGTATGTTGATAGATCAATTGACTTCTAGGAAGTCAAACTAACCAATGATTTACTCAAGTGATAAAGTCGACATAAGACCCGTTAGATGGAGTAGTCATAATTGATAATGACTAATCTAACCATCTTATGAATTATGATGATAGTTTGACGCCTAACGAGCTAGGTGGAAGCTTGACGAGTGAGCGGGTCAAACGAATCAAGTGTGAAGTAAAAGCGTGTTTCGGATGCAAAGTAAGTAAACCTTACACCTACTTGTAGTATACGTGTTTATTTTATAGGCGATAAATACGACAAAGGATTTGGTTCTAATTATGGGTTCCGACACGAAACGAATTGGGTCGAAACGAATAGAAACGTTTTAAACCATGATTAATGGTGAAAAAGGCAAAATGGTAAACTAGTCATGAATTGGTTAAGAGTTTAAGAGTTTTTCTTAAGGTTAACTTATAGCGTAACTAGTAATGGGAAATTGGGTAAAATGGAAATTTAGTCAAGTATCGACTAAAGTAAATTAGAGTTCAAAAGGGGCACCCGTGGCGTAAGTCGAATGGGTAAAAATATAAGAAAGGAGTTTAAGAGAAAAAGGGGTCTAGTAGCAAAAATCCGAAATGGGTCGGGTGAACAAATTGGCAATTAATAACCATGTTTTGCTACTTATGAAAATGTTTGGTTTTATAGGCCAAACGGGTCAAATGGTGTGATAACACGATTTGACAATATCGAATAATATGGTTGTCAAGTCTTGTGTTAACAGGAGCGATCAGCAATTTGGTTAATTGCGTCCATAGAATATGTGATAATAAAAGCGAGGTATAAATCGGGTTTATTTGTTGACCCGAGCCAGGTACGCATCAATGAGATTACATTTTAAATGTGCGATTTGATCATAATAGTAGTGAAAGTCCTTCATCATAAATGAGGGACTAATGTTGATAAATATGCCTTTGATGGGTAAATCAGGCAAACGGCTCTTATGGGTGGTTTGGGAATCACGTATTATAATCATGTAATCCTTAGATAAGCACCAAGGTTATAGGCATAAATCTTTGTGGTCAAATGCCTAAGAATGGGTCTTTTTCGTAAAATGACAAACCAAGATGTAAAACGCGACATAAATAGTCTACTACATCAAATCCACCACAAATATAATTGTGGTGGAAGACCATTTGAGAACCAATGTAAAAATATGGTGCTAAAAATGAATGAGCGAGATTTATGCCTTAAAGGACGTAAATACCTTTAACGGGTCAAAATAAGACTATAAGTAAAAATGGGTTAATAATGCGTAGAAACCCGTAATTGGAACCTAATATGATAGGTAATATTGGAGTTAAAGGGTTCATGAGAAATAGGGGTCAAACAAATAAGTTTGTTTGATAAAAATCGAACGGGTCAAAATTTGGTAAAAAGGGTAATAAGCCGAAGAAATAAAAGTCTGGAATTTTGTTAATCCGGATGTCGGATTTTAACTCCATATGATGGAGAATTAAATTACGGTCGCGTAGGAAAAAGAATCGCGTAAAACGGATAAATAACGAAGAAGTTATGGTCGTTTCCGTAAAAACCGTTGTTGCTGAAAAATGCAGGACACAGCTCGGACCTGCTGGAAAAATGAATCCCCCGCGCCACGCGACAGGTGTCTCTAATCCTTCCGCGACACGCGAGACACGCTTACGGACTGTAAGGGTCCAGGCTTACGGTCCGTAAGCATGTCAGCTGGCAAAAATTTAATTTTTGTGTTTTGTTTATTTTGAACCCCAAACTCGTTTAACCTTGTTACTTGATTATCAAAACTAACTTTTGAGTTGGTTTTGATTTTAGGTGAATGTCAGGAGTATCCGGATGAAGATCAAGCAGCGTATAAGAACCGAACACACTAGAATAAAGCTTCCGCACGTTGTTTCGTCGTTATTTTAAACGACAAATCGTTAGATATTAAATTGTAATATTTTCAAATTGTAAAAGTTTTAATTCACCCGTATTTTCGACAGTATTTACATATAAATTCATGTTTATTTTTCGTAACTTAAACAAAAAACCGTTAATTAATTAGACGGGTGTTACAAGTTGGTATCAGAGCCTTGGTTTAAGAGATTCAAGTATGGTGGGAAAACTATGCTTGGACTTAAACCTTACGCTCTTAATAAAGATTGGTGTTCGGTTCGAGGCTTGATCGAAAATCCGGTAAGTACATGTATGTTAATAGTTTAGCATGCTAAGGTGTTGTAAACAACACATAGGGCTATCGTGTGATACACGTTACCCCAATTAAAATGATTGATATAGTTGACGAAAAGACGCGCGTTGACGCGTATAGTAGAAAGAGCCTTGTATTATAATACGGGTGATTATTGAAGTTGACGTTACTAACTTTTGTGAATGTTTTAATTGAAGGACACTCGCGTTTGAAGATGACGAGAGTCAAACGAATCGTGGATATGATGATGGAACGGTCCGAAGTATGACAAGAGGAGCATGCTCACCGAGGACTAAATCGCGTAACGACCGCGAACAAGGTTAATGGCAAGGAATGCCCGTCGGGGCAAACATTACCAGGTGCACATTTTAAATAACCGCACAAATAGTAATATGCAACAAATAAGTAGAAATTGAAAGTTGCATATGTAGATTAAAAACTTGGAAAAACCCGAATAGAAAATGTATTCGGGATATTGTTTCCAAGAGAAACAAATAGAGGCGTTACTTACATAGGGCGTGATGTGAAAACTATAAAAAGGTCATGTGTGTCATGTGTTAATTGCTTACTCTGGCCAAGTAAGTAGTGGCATATGATACCATGAACTTCTTATGGCGGACACGTTTACATCTGATGTAGTAAGGGCGGGGTGAATGGGACTAACTTAAAAGTACCCAAATGAATCAAATGAGCAAAATATTTGATAATAATGTAAACGCATAGTCGGGTGAAGGAAGCGTATTACATTAGGATGATGAGCCCGAGTGAAGGGACAAAGATAAATGTAAAAGGATTAAGGTATGCAATTGGGAGGGGTGTGCTTACACTCCAACCCGGAGAATGCAAATATGACTCTTAACGGGCCGATTTTGTAAAACGCCAAATTTGAGAACAACGTAGGAATATAAAAGCGAAACGAAGTCATAATGTATACCGTAAGGGTTGCAATAATAACGACTTCGGTAAAACACCCGGTTGGTGGGTAAGAATTTAAACGCATGCGTAGACTGAGAAACAGGAACGCGAAATAGAAAGTCAAAAGACTCGGAATATGAGTCATGACTAAAAGATGACAAGAATTTTCGCAAACATAAATTTTGGTAATTAAGTTCAACCAATTCAAAGTTGGACGGGTCA
Organism: Helianthus tuberosus; assembly: GCA_030545235.1. Classification (NCBI taxonomy): domain Eukaryota; kingdom Viridiplantae; phylum Streptophyta; class Magnoliopsida; order Asterales; family Asteraceae; genus Helianthus; species Helianthus tuberosus. Next base: position 48,253 of record JARYGA010017023.1, on the reverse strand, counting down.
AGTAAAGAATGAAGTTTGACATTCATGAGTGATGAAAATTCACCCAAAAAGAGTCAAACGAGTCAATTAAGGAATAACGCTTGATAAAATAGGAAAACGCAAACCGGTGAAACTGGAAAGCTAAAAATAATAAGATAGAAGGACCCGGGTAATGGGTTGTAAAGGAGTATAAGTATGAACCGGGTAACGGTAAGTTTAGGACAAACTGACGCGTAAATAACGTCAGAAGTCATAAAGTCGGAGGATTAGTCCGGAAGTAAACAAATGAAGCCTTAGACTACGGTCAAGGTCAATTGAAGTTCAAGAGCGAAAATAAACGATTCCAAACATAATAAGAGATGCCTTGAAGTATATATGTATATACACATTTGAATATAGACAAGAATAAAAGATGATCTACGGGATCATCATAACCTACGGGATTAAACACAGTGTTAAGGTCTACGGGACACAAAAAAAAGGGGGGGGGGGGCCTCGAGTCATAAAGAGAAGGAAACGAGTTGTGAATGTCTCACCTTAAAAAGGTGAAAAATTTAAAGAAATAGCCTATAAGGCTAAGTGAAAGAACCTACGGGTCAATCGTGTAAAGCAAGGGAACTAGTTATGATTCCCCGCGTAAAATGAGAACGGAAAAGAATAAATTATGGGTTGTCAATTTCCTTAATATGAGTAATTGACATAATTAAAAGGAAAAACGTTAAACTAAAATACAGTTTTAGTAAGAAACAACGTTTTAACAAATATGAATACTATAAAACGAATTTGGAAATAACAAATATCAAAGAGTATGGGTCTTAACATCGATAGGTGCAAGATGATATATTCGAAAAAAGTGGTATTTTCGAAAATGAAAGGTTGATATAAATTAAACATGACGTGACACGATCACGGTCAAGAAATGCAGTGTGAAGTGGAATCACAATATCACCAAGCGAGCGGTAAAAAGCAACTGGACTAATAAGTCTAGTTAGTGAGACCGGTTAAGGTCATTTAAGTAAGTTGGTTGCTTGTAAGCGGTGGATTCGGTATAACTGAACCGAATAAATGAATTTGAAAACAAAAGAAATTGTTGCTAAAAGTGAAAGATTTCACTAAAGACCTTTAAACGGGTCAAAGTAACGGATTCATAAGGAAATTCGATAGTATATGAAAGCGATGGATATCGCTAAGTTAACTAAACTAGTGGAAATAACGAGATTACGTTATTTCGAAGTTACACTATGTCGTATGAGATATGTAGACAATTAGTAACCAAAAAGATGTTACCGTACTTTTCGGGTAATACTAACGATTGGTTAAAAAGTATAAGTAATGTTTAAAATATTTCTCGGATCGAATACATTGAGTTTAAACCCAATGAATTATGTAAGAAAAGGTTTCGAGGACGAAACCTCTTTAAGGGGGTAGACTTGTAACACCCCGAAAACGGGTTTAGTAATCAAACCCTGTTAATACTAAGAGACGGGTAAACTACCGTTAGTGGTAAAATTAACCCGGCGAATATTGGGAGTTAAATAAGTAAACTTGATATTAATTAAAAAGGAGGATAAATACTTTGAGAAAGCAAAGTATATAAAAGGCCCGAGATTTAACATGACTTAAAATATAACGGGTTGTGAACAAGATAAAGTAACTAGGAGATAAATAACCTAGTACAAGTCTTGTAATTAAGTGAAAGAACAAAATACTCAAATTAGAACCCATTTGATAGTTGAGGGGCTGAAAGTGTTTAAATTAAAACTAATATTAATGAAATAAGAAAAATTAAAACCCAAAAACCCATTTTGGGCGTGGGTAAAGATCGAACCAGGCAGGAGAATGGCGACCAGGGTTCTTCACACCCAAGAACTCCACAAATCTCAGAAATTGAAGGTTAAAATCAAGTCCTAAGTGAGAATCGAACATAGATTAGTGATCCCCATCACAAGGAGATCATAAGGTATGTAAAATTTGACGAGAATTCTCCACTTGAAATTCTCATGAATTTAGAAAATTAGAAATCTGTGGATGCATGTTTGTTTTATGGATAGAAAAAGAGTGATATAGTGTCTAGGAGTAAACCCTAGACAACGATATATGAAATCATGGCTAAATTCTGAAAAATTTCATGAACACATTGAAGGTGATTCATGGGTTTTGTGAGAAAATGATGAACACTAGGATGTAGAATGCTAATCTAGTGTAAATTGATGCATAGAAACTGATTTATGAAAATATGATGTGTAGTTCATGAACACTAGACATAGAGGTTTGAATTGTGGTGTGAATCTACTAGTTATGAACTAGTTAGTAAATATGTAAAATTATGCCCACTAGGTGTTTGTTAAAATGCCTAAACGAAGCTAAAATGTTGAAATTCCATGTGAAGTGTGCATTGAGTATGTTGATAGATCATTTGACTTCTAGGAAGTCAAACTAACCAATGATTTACTCAAGTGATAAAGTCGACATAAGACCCGTTAGATGGAGTAGTCATAATTGATAATGACTAATCTAACCATCTTATGAATTATGATGATAGTTTGACGCCTAACGAGCTAGGTGGAAGCTTGACGAGTGAGCGGGTCAAAAGAATCAAGTGTGAAGTAAAAGCGTGTTTCGGATGCAAAGTAAGTAAAACTTACACCTACTTGTAGTATACGTGTTTATTTTATAGGCGATAAATACGACAAAGGATTTGGTTCGAATTATGGGTTCCGACACGAAACGAATTGGGTCGGAACGAATAGAAACGTTTTAAACCATGATTAATGGTGAAAAAGGCAAAATGGTAAACTAGTCATGAATTGGTTAAGAGTTTTTCTTAAGGTTACCTTATAGCGTAACTAGTAATGGGAAATTGGGTAAAATGGAAATTTAGTCAAGTATCGACTAAAGTAAATTAGAGTTCAAAAGGGGCACCCGTGGCGTAAGCCGAATGGGTAAAAATATAAGAAAGGAGTTTAAGAGAAAAAGGGGTCTAGTAGCAAAAATCCGAAATGGGTCGGGTGAACAAATTGGCAATTAATAACCATGTTTTGCTACTTATGAAAATGCTTGGTTTTATAGGCCAAACGGGTCAAATGGTGTGATAACACTATTTGACAATATCGAATAATATGGTTGTCAAGTCTTGTGTTAACAGGAGCGATCAGCAATTTTGTTAATTGCGTCCATAGAATATGTGATAATAAAAGCGAGGTATAAATCGGGTTTATTTGTTGACCCGAGCCAGGTACGCATCAATGAGATTACATTTTAAATGTGCGATTTGATCATAATAGTAGTGAAAGTCCTTCATCATAAATGAGGGACTAATGTTGATAAATATGCCTTTGATGGGTAAATCAGGCAAACGGCTCTTATGGGTGGTTTGGGAATCACGTATTATAATCATGTAATCCTTAGATAAGCATCAAGGTTATAGGCATAAATCTTTGTGGTCAAATGCCTAAGAATGGGTCTTTTTCGTAAAATGACAAACCAAGATGTAAAACGCGACATAAATAGTCTACTACATCAAATCCACCACAAATATAATTGTGGTGGAAGACCATTTGAGAACCAATGTAAAAATATGGTGCTAAAAATGAATGAGCGAGATTTATGCCTAAAAGGACGTAAATACCCTTAACGGGTCAAAATAAGACTATAAGTAAAAATGGGTTAATAATGCGTAGAAACCCATAATTGGAACCTAATATGATAGGTAATATTGGACTTAAAGGGTTCATGAGAAATAGGGGTCAAACAAATAAGTTTGTTTGATAAAAATCGAACGGGTCAAAATTTGGTAAAAAGGGTAATAAGCCGAAGAAATAAAAGTCTGGAATTTTGTTAATCCGGATGTCGGATTTTAACTCCATATGATGGAGAATTAAATTACGGTCGCGTAGGAAAAAGAATCGCGTAAAACGGATAAATAACGAAGAAGTTATGGTCGTTTCCGTAAAAACCGTTGTTGCTGAAAAATGCAGGACACAGCTCGGACCTGCTGGAAAAATGAATCCCCCGCGCCACGCGACAGGTGTCTCTAATCCTTCCGCGACACGCGAGACACGCTTACGGACCGTAAGGGTCCAGGCTTACGGTCCGTAAGCCAGTCAGCTGGCAAAAATTTAATTTTTGTGTTTCGTTTATTTTGAACCCCAAACTCGTTTAACCTTGTTACTTGATTATCAAAACTAACTTTTGAGTTGGTTTTGATTTTAGGTGAATGTCAGGAGTATCCGGATGAAGATCAAGCAGCGTATAAGAACCAAACACACTAGAATAAAGCTTCCGCACGTTGTTTCGTCGTTATTTTAAACGACAAATCGTTAGATATTAAATTGTAATATTTTCAAATTGTAAAAGTTTTAATTCACCCGTATTTTCGACAGTATTTACATATAAATTCATGTTTATTTTTCGTAACTTAAACGAAAAACCGTTAATTAATTAGACGGGTGTTACATGTAGCCTGCTGTCGGAACCACCATCCTCATTTCTCCCCCGCCATCACACGCAGCGGCGCCGCTGCCGAACTACCTTTCCTCTGCCTCGATGGGGGTGGTCGGCCTCCGTCAGTCTTGTCGTCGGAGAGGGAGAGCAGAGAGGGTTGAGGGTTTTGGAGTGAGAGAAGGGTGGGTGTAAGGTAGTACAAGGAAGGAGGGTTGTAGATGTGGGTGTGGTTGTTTGTCGGAAAACGAACGACCGTCTGCCGCAACCGACACCAGCTCAGCTGGGTTTCTCCCATAAATGAAGAAGATAAGGGTATAAGTTGTTTATATACTTAGGGTTTTCAAGTGGGTTTGGGCCCAAGACCCACAAGCCTACCTCTTGTGTTTGCAGCGGCCGAAAAGCTCCTAAAAGACCTGTTTTCGAACCCGAACTCCATGGAATGTAGTAAAACATTATTTTAGGGTCAAAAGTATGTAAAATTAGTGTCGGTAGTCGATGTTGGCGTGTTCGTTCGATGGTTGCGTAAAGAATCGCGTAAAATGATTCGGTTGTCGTTTCTAATCCGTTTTTCGATCTGATTTCGGTTGCGAATATTAAAATTCGATTAAGAAGCTAAATATATCATAATATTTCAGTTTTGAAGGCAATACACGAGTCTGATGCTTCCATTTCGTTGTCGGTGCGTTCTTGCAGACGCATTTCACGTTCACGTTTGCGTTTTGTGAGGTTCGAAAGCCTGATAAGCTTGCAAAACCAAATTTATGTGTTAAAATTATACGCATAAAACTTGTAGTTGTCGGCGTTGTCAGTATTTTGTCCGGTGTCAGTTTGTTACCGTTTAACGTTCAGTGGATTTCCCCCAAATCACCATTTGCGCACTGTAAAGTTGGGTAGAAGTTCCTAGGCACTCCAAAGGCCTAATTAAGTTAATTTACATCTTAAACACTATTTATTATCGTCCTAATGTTTGTTATTCACGTAATTAAAACCCAGATATTACCGGTTGTCACAGTTACACATGTGACGCTTTCATGTAACTAAAACAAAAAAAAACCCAAAAATCATCATTGTGATTTGTCCAAAATAATACCATCACGTGTTTTACATTTTTACATTAATCAAAACACAAAAAACCGAATACTGATGCATGTTTCATTGTTTCATACTGACGTTGTTCGATTGGTTTCGTGTCAATCCATTACGGTACAACCACTCAGTATAGTTTAAGATACTAAAACACGCACTGTTTGAATATAACTTTGTATTGTAAACGTTATATATGAGAAAAAAAAGTTAAACACAATTGGTTACAAAAACACTAATATTAGTATACAGTGAGGATACACAACAAATTTGAATTAGAACACCTGGGTATATCATGAAGTTACTTAACATAGAAGAAAACCCCATACAAACAATTGTTCGGTTACATTGTTATTAACGCACAAGGTTGTTTTTTTTTAAATGATCGGCTAGTAATCCACATAACTTAATATGATGTACATTATATTTCAAGAACTTTGAAATAACATTGATGCGACTAGGAATTCCTTGCCATCTTTAGTTTGTTGCAAGGTTGTTATACTTCTCTATATTAGACAAATTTACAATTAAAATAATGAGTAGACCATTATTTAGTCTGTTTCAAGGTTGTTATACTTCTCTATCAAACATGACATGTGTACTATAACAATAATGAGTAGTACATTGCTATTGAAACATCATAAGTATGTATGTGTGCAAAAACATATTAAAATAGTTTAAACGTATCTATATAATATGTTTTTATTGGTATTTACGTTTTTATTAGAAAACAAAGTAATTAAACCTTGCAAAATTATAAGTAATGATCATTAAAATATGTTGCAAGATTAACTAACCCAAAATAGTTAATATATATTTTGTGCTTGTATCTAAATTTCGATCAAAAAGTATATATTTCACTTATTTGTATGTAGAAAAATATAAATTGATGTTATTCGCTATGAAAAACGCAACTTTTGGTATCATATATGATTTTACTTATACCTTCCAAATCTTTCTTTATTGTAAGAAGATATTTATTACACACTAATGTTTGTAATATATACATCTAGAGTGGTTAGTTAACAAATTTTGAAGTATACCTAGATACCATATCTTCGTTTTAAAATGGAATTACTAAAATATAACAATATTTAATAAAGTGAGTTATACGACCCTCACCTTCACATCCCATTATACTTTCACTAGTAACAATCATTTATGCGATGTAGCAAACTTGTGGCGAAATTCTTTACTACAAATAAAAAGAATCAGTTAACTATAATATTAGATATAGTAACGTTCATTATTGTACCCACCAATTACATCTAGAGTCGTTAATGAACAAATTTGGAAGAATATGTAGATAGCATATCTTTGTTAACTATAATATTAGATATAGTAACGTTCATTATTGTACCAGTCAAAACTTCCACTTTTTTCCCACCGGTTCTTCCTTTGCTCGACTACACCTCTAGCTGCTTTTTTGGTGTACGTCTTTTTATTAATCCCCAAATTTTTTGTTTATTGTTTTTCATCATTGATTCTCTGTTTTGGGAAACTCAGATCCCCAATTTTTTTTATACCCCTCTTTCTAACCCTAATTCCCAAATTCGATTTTCATTCACTCTAAACGCCCCAAATTGATACCGGATTCTTCCGATTCTCGTCTTCATCTATTGATTGAACTATTTCTCAAGACCTGCCGTTGAGTGAATCGGTTTCTAGGTTAGGGTTTTATTTTTCGTTGATTTCGCACCAGATCTGTCAGATCTATCATCCGTTTTCATCAATCCATCGGTTTTCTGTTGCGGATTATTATCTTTTTGCATTGATTCGTTAGATCTTGCCTTTTGTTTTTGTTTTTCTTGATCGATTTAGGGTTTGTGAATCGAGTCCTTTTCTGTTGTTTAATCGTTTGATTTCATTGTTTTATATCTGAATTTGTTCAAGAGCCGAGATTTTCATTCACGATTTCTGCAAATTCTTGACTTTATTTTTTTATTTTTATTTTTTTTATTTTTTTGAAATTAGGGTTTGTTTTATAAAGTTGATTTATTTTTACCACCTCAATTTGGGGATCTGCTGTTTGAATTACGTACGAATTTAGTTGAAGGTATAAATCAAAATTCTATCTTTTTAAGTTACATGTTTCTTTGCACACTCATGACGTAGCTCTTTCTTGGTGGGGTGTTTGGGAGGGTGAGCAACTGTAGGTTGCTTTCCTCTCCTTCGTTTCTTGGGTGGGTTGATACATGGTCTCCTCCTCACCTCGAGACGGGGGACTTGTTATCACTTCTTGTTTTTGATTGTTTTCAGTGGGCTCTGCCAAGGGTAGGAGCATGGAATCCATTGCCTCTGAAGGGGATATTGGCTCCACCTCGTCCAATGGGGTGTGGTTGTGCCCCTTTAGAAATTTCCACGAGTGTAAAGACGGCAAGCCTGGGTCTTCTGGGTATAACAGATTAATCGCGCATTTTCAGCAATTTCATTTTAAAGATGATCGTAAAGAATCCCTTCAGGACACGTTGTCCAAGGATTTAGAATTTTTTTCAAATGTTGGGGAAACCTTGCGGGTATTCGGTTATTGGTTGTGTGGGAGGTGCATGAAGACACACGCACTTAGTAGGGGGTGTCATCATCCTGATGGTGTTTTTACATTCTCTAGGAAATCCGGGTCTGATGAGGATTTTGTCGTGGGGATCCCAAGGCCCCAAGATCCTATGATGGTATTTGAGCTTAGGACCCCGCAGGGAGTGATGGGAGATGTCGCTCTTCTTGAACGTGTTTTCTCCCTTCCGGTTCAAACTGTTAAGAGCATCCCCCCAAGCTGTCGTTTGGCATTTGCACAAGCTTTGACAGGTGCCATCCATAAAGTACTAGCTTCCCCTGGGACTGTTGAAAGTTGGGTCAAACTCTTGCTCTTACCCCGTTGTACTCTTAAAGTGGTTAAGCCGTCTTCCAGGTAAGAGCGAAGGTCGGGGAATCGAAAGTCCTTGCAATGTGATAATATTTTGCGGGCTTTAGCTATGTGGAAGGAGGGCTCTGGTTTTGAGGTTTTGGTGAATTCCCTCCTCGCTGATAGTGGAGAAGGGGTCGTGCGTGGGGGGGGGGGGGGGGGAGGCACACCGAGAGATAGCTGAGGAGGTTAGCCCCAACATTAAGCAATGTCTCAGAAAAGTGAGTGATGGTCACTTCATTGCTGCAGTTAAGGTGTTGTGTTCCAGCGGGGTTGCTCCTCGGGGGGAATCTACCATGCAAGCCCTTATCGAGAAACATCCCTTCGCGCCACCCCCGAACCTCCCTTCAGCACCTCTTTCCCAACCTGCGTTAACCGTGGATGAAGACTGCGTCCACAGGTGTGTGAAATCTTTCCCGAAAGGGACATCTTATGGGCGAGATGGCCTCCGGGCCCAACACCTGTTAGACGCTCTTAGCGGCGAGGGGTCGGCAACTGCCTCGGGGTTGCTTACTGCAATTACTAAAGTGGTAAACCTTTGGCTAGGGGGTTATGTCCTAAAGTGCTTGCGGATTTTGTTGCTTCGGCCCCCTAACCCCTTTATTGAAACCTGATAATGGAATTCGCCCTATAGCTGTGGGGGCAATTTGGAGAAGATTGGTATCCAAAGTTGCCATGAAGAAAGTTGGGAAAGATGTTGTTAAGTACTTGGGGGACTACCAATTTGGGGTGGGGGTCCCCAATGGGGCAGAGGCGGTGCTGCACAGCGCTAACAGGTTTCTTAATTCTTTTCATTCAGATGGCTCGCTGGCCATGCTTACGGTTGATTTTTCCAACGCTTTCAACTTAGTTGACCGTTCGGTTTTGCTTCGCGAGGTCCATCGCCATTGCCCCTCTATATTCTCGTGGGTTCAATTTCTATATGCCCAGCCTGCTAGGCTATACGTGGGGAATGACCGCATCGGGGCATTCACGAGGGTCCAGCAAGGGGATCCCTTGGGACCTTTGCTTTTTGCTCTAGCTTTACACCCCTTAGTGCTTCAGGTGCAGGAAAACTGCAACCTCCCCTTCCATGCTTGGTACTTGGATGACGGGACGGTTATCGGGGACGCTGTTCAGGTTGCTAAAGCTCTTGAAATCATCGGTTCAGAGGGTCCAGCCTTGGGGCTACAGCTTAATATTAGAAAAACTAAGATATTTTGGCCGACGTGCAACGGGGTGAAGGTCCGGCCAGGGCTTTTCCCCCGATGAGATTGGGAGGCCGGAGAGAGGTGTTAAACTACTTGGAGGGGCAGTCAGTCGTGATGCCAGTTTTATTAGTGGTCTAGCAGCTAAGAGGGCAACGCGAGCTGTTGACATTATGGGACACCTTCCCTTGTTGCGGGATCCTCAAAGCGAACTCCTCTTGCTTAGATCATGTATGGGGGTTACAAAGTTGCTATTTGGTTTGCGAACTTGCCAGCCCCCCTTTGTGGATGATGTTGTTTCATGTTTTGATAAAGGTCTTCGTGCGGCAATAGAAGACATTGCCGTATGTGGTGGGGCTTATTTCGGTGAACTCTAGTGGCGGATCGCGACTTTGCCGATGCGGCTTGGTGGGTTGGGCCTTCTCTCGGCCCTAGATGTGGCTGCCTATGCTTTTGTGGCTTCCAGGTCTCAATCTTAGGAGTTGCTGGATCACATTTTACGTAACAGTGGGGTTGCTAACACTGACTCGGATTATGTCAGCGCCTTGGAACGTTTGCATAAATCTCTCCCAGACTCTGATCTCGGCGGTTTCTCTAACAAGGACACCGCCCCTAGAAAGCCACAGAAAACTTTGGCGAATGCCCTATGTTGTCGAATCGCACAAAGTTTGGGAGAAGAGTTCCATTTATCCCCCCGCCAGAAAGCCGTCATTGAATGCCTACAGAGGCCTCACGCCTAGGATTTCTTAACTATTATTCCTATTGAAGGTCTAGGTCAACGTATGTCAGCGGTGGAGTACCGGTCAATCCTTAAGTACCGTCTGATGATCCCCATGTTCCCAAATGATGAAAGTTGCCCAGTCTGTCGTAAAGCGTGCCTGGATAAATACGGGGAGCATGCGTTACACTGTAGAGAGTTGCCGGGGTTTAAGTATCGTCATGACTTTGTTCGAGACGCGTTAATGGATATTCTCAGACGAGCAGGGATCTCGGCAAAGAAAGAGGCACCGGTTAATTTTCTTACAGACCCGACGGAAGGGAGGTCCACCCTATGCCTGGCTGACGTGCTAGTTTTTGGTTGGGAGGGCGGGAAACATGCTTGTGTCGATCTCACAGGTGTATCCCCCCTAGCCGGGTTTCGGGAAAATGGGTTTGTGGCGGGGCAAGCGGTATTGAAAGCAGAGTCTAAGAAAGTGGAAAAGCACGCGAAAGCTTGTGAGGATAATCAGCATGCCTTTGTCCCCCTAGAGTTTGACACGTTCGGCTCCTTGGCGCCGGAGGCGGTTCGGTTCTTGGCTAGAGTTCAACGTGTGGTCCACAACAACTTTTCGATCCCTCAGGGGCGAGGCTTTGTTTTTAGTAGATTAGGGTTTTCCATTCAGAAGGGGATGGCGGCGCAGTTTGTTGCCCGTCTACCTGCTATTCTTATGTAATTTTCCGTGTTGATTGGAATGAAAATGTTATTAAAAGTTGAAAAAAATATAACACTATTTAATAAACAGAGTTATACGACTGTCAACCTCACGTCCCGTTATACTTTCACCAGTAACATTCATTTATGCGATGTAGCACACTTGCGGCGAAATTGTTTACTACAAAATAAAAAGAATAAGTTAACTGAAACATTAGATATAGTTACTGTGATGTATTATATTTAACTTTCAAAATGAGATTGATGCGACTAGGATTTCCTTACCATCCATAGTTTGTTTCAAGGTTGCTATACTTCTCTATTAGACATGTGTACAAGAAAAATAATGAGCACAACATTGTTTAGTTTGTTTCAAGGTTGTTATACTTCTCTATTAGACATGGGTATTATAACAATAGTGAGTACTACATTGCTATTGAAATGTCATATGTATGTATGTGATCAAAAACATATTAAGAAAATAGTTTAATTGTATCTTTATAATAAGTTTTTGTTTGTATGTACGTTTTTATTAGAAAATACACTAAATAAAGCTTGAAAAATAATATGTAATGCTGATTAAAATATGTTGCTAGATTAGCTAACACAAAATAATAAATATATATTTTGTACTTATATCTAAAGTTGGATCCAAAAGTTTATTTTTTATTGATTTGTATGTACCAATATATGTATATATTGATGTTATTCACTATGAAAAACATAACTTTCGTTATCATATGTAACTAGTTATTTTCCGCCCGCGCGTTGCGGCGGGACCCAATGACTACAAAAGACGTGTCAGCAACGGCAAACCGACACCGAATATCAAAACATAAATAAAATGACATGGTAAGGATAGTCACTCCGTCATAAAAAAACGATTTTAAATAACCTAATATATAATAATAGGACTCACACGTCCTACATGTTGGAAATTCGGTTGTTTTCAGTTCAGTTATTACGGTGCTAACACGTTAAAATATGGATGAGCTCGGTACCGGTAACGGCAGTGAAAGTACCGATCCAGAAAATCATCGAAATTATGTACCGGCATCGAAAATGCTCGGTACAATACGGTATGGTATTTGAAGGTAAAAATCAATAAATACAGGTATGGTGCTTGACCGGTGTCGAACCGAAAGTAACGATTCTGAAAACGCCAAAAGGTGGGTACCAAATTGGTACCAAAAATGATTTGGTATAGTAAATTTGGTACCGATACAATACCGGTTCGTTTACAGGATTTGATACGATTTGCTCATCAATATTCTAAATATCCAAGTTAATTTTACATGCTACAATTCATTCATTACAGAAAAAGACAAAAAAGAAAGCAAAATAAGTTGTTGTGTATAAAAAACCTCATTCAAACTAAATACAGTTTACTTACTGTGTGTGTGAAAAGTAATCTAAACGGTGCAATTACTTGCATTGTTGCGTTGCTACAGGATTTGATGAGCTCGTTACCAACCGGTACCGAAAATACTGGTATCGAAATCCCCAAAAGTGGGTACCGGTACCGAATATACTTAGTATGGCACGGTTCGGTACCGGTCGGTATTGGTACGGCACCGGTATTTGAGGGTAAAAACCGGTGAATACCTGTGCGAAACCGGTACCAAAAATACACCGGTTTGGTAAATTTGAGACCGGTACCTATACCCGATACCATTTGCTCATCTCTTAATCATGTTACTAATTTTAAAAAATTCTAATCTAATTCTAATTTTAATTTAATAATAAATCCACTCATGTTACTAATTTTAAATGATTCTAATCTAATTATAATTTTAATTTAATAATAAATCTACTGTTCATTCTGTTTCTTTTTTATCATATATAGATTTTACTTATACTTTCTAAATCTTTCCTTATTGGAAAAAAATATATATTACAATACACCAATATTTTTAATTCCCAGAATTATTAATGCATTGTTTTGCGGTAATTCCCCAGATTACCAACCTATATTCGTTTAACTAACCTTAGTTTAATGCAGTGCTATGATTGTATGTCCAAGTTGACCGTGGTTAAAGTATTAACCTAAAGTTGCGGGTTATCACATCATCCCCAACTTGAAAGAAATTTCGTCCTGAAATTTGATAAGCAGTCACAGAGGACTGAAATGGTAAGTTAAGATGACTGTGGGTTTTTCCTCGGGTACCCCATCATCCCCAACTTGAAATGGAATTTCGTCCCGAAGTTCGCTAATCGTAATAGTGTTAGGCTTAGCGGTTTTGAATAAGTGAGGATACCTGAGCGTTATTAATTCCCGTGTTCCCACATGAACTCCGGTTTACGCTTTAAGTTCCAACGAACTCTCACAATAAGTATTCGACTATGTTTTTCGACTTTGACCTCCCGGTCCATGATTTCAACAGATTCCTCAATAAATTGTAACTTGTCATCGATTTTCAGTTTTTGGAAAAGAATCACAAGTGCTCCATCAGACAATCACTTCTTTAGGTTAGGAGCATGAAGGACGGTGTGTACATTATCAAGTTAGTCAGGCAACTCGAGTCTATAAGCCATTTTACCGATTCTTCCAAAATCTTGAATGGCCCAAACATAACGCGGATTGAGCTTGTTGCGTTTACCAAAATGAACCACACCTTTCCAGGGTAACACTTTCAATAAGACACGATTGCCCACGATGAATTCAAAGGGTTTCCTACGCTTATCGGCGTAGCTTTTCTTGCGATCACGTGCTGCGGCCATACGATTTCTGATTTGAACAATCTTCTTAGAATTTTCGAGTACAAGTTCTGGTCTCGTGATTTAGTTGTCAACAACTTCAGCCTAACAAAGATAAAATCAGCATTTCCGTCCATACAATGCCTCGAACGGAGTTGCATGAATGCTAGAGTGGTAATTATCGTTGTAGGAAAACTCTACCAAAGGTAGATATCTTTCGCAACAATTACCTAAGTCGATCACACATGCTCACAGCATGTCTTCAAGCGTCTGGATGGTTCGTCCACTTTGACCATCCGTATGAGGGTGATAAGCGGTGCTCATGTCTAGACGTGTGCCGAATGATTTATGCATAGCTTGCCACAAATCGGACTCGAAATGCGGGTCGCGATCAGGGATGATGGAAGTCGGAACCCCGTGCCTATAAACTACTTCCTTCGAGTAAACACTAGCAAGTTGTGAAAACTTGTCAGTTTCCTTGGTCGTATGGAAATGTGCAGATTTGGTCTGATGGTCGACGATCGCCCAAATGGCATCGTTTTGTTTCGAGTGTTAGGAAAGACGGTGATGAAATCCATAAAAATTTGTTCCCATTTCCACATAGGCAATTCTGGTTGCTGATGCAAACTAGACGGTTTTTTTAGGTACTCTACCTTGACTTTCACACAAGTCAAGCATTTACTCACATACGTCGCTATGTTAGCTTTCATGTTCGGCCACCACTACAAGTTTTTTCAGATCCTGATACATCTTATCTGAACCCGGATGAACAGAGTATCGAGACTTGTGTGTTTCATCCAACACAAGCTCTCGTAGATTATCGTGTAAAGGGACCCGTATTCGCTCCATAAGATAGCCAATACCGTCAGACTTGGTTACGAGTTATTTCTCCTTGCCCTACATGGATTCAGCTTGAAGTTTCTCGTCCTTCGTTGTTCGGTCTGTGCAGAATAAATCTGGTCAGGAAGTTTAGAATGGATAGTGAGTTGTAAAGCTCTAACGCGTCTAGGCTTGGTTTCCTTCTGACTAAGGGCATCCGCTACGACGTTAGCTTTGCCTGGATGATACTTGATTGCATAATCGTAATTGTTCAAGAGTTCAACCCAATGACACTGTCGCATGTTCAACTCTCCCTGGTCAAAGATATGTTGAATCTTGATCCTTGCAGCTGGTCAAACAGACTGTCAATACGAGAAAGAGGATAACGGTTCTTGTCTGTCACCTTGTTGAGTTTGCGGCAATCGATACACATGTGGAAAGATCCATCTTTCTCTTTCACAAATAGGACTGGGGCTCCCGATGGCGATGTGGGAGTAATCCTGGGAGTTCCTCAGGAAATACGTTCGAAGAGTCACGAACGACTGAAATGTCTCCTCGAGTTGGGTATCGGTAACAAGGACTGAAACAACAGGATAACCGTTTTGTATGCACTTCTGGGCATTCATAGCTGAAATGATGCCAACCGTAGCTCTACTGCGATAACCTTGAACAGACGATGTAAACGATTTTCTCTTTCCAGAGAATTCCAGCTTGGTGTTTGGATAACCGGTCCATACTGACGACTACACCTAGCTACCACGAGTAACAAGGAGGAGGTCATTGTCAAACATTTGACCTAGAAAATTAAGGGTCTGTTTGGTACGGGGTAATGGAATGGACGAGGGAATGGAATGGATAAGGTAATGGAATGGACAAGGGAATGTAATAGATCATTACCATTCCATATGTTGTTTGGTTACCATGTGGGAATGGAATGAATTATTATTGTGTATTTTGTTTGGTAGGCAAGAAAAAAGAAGGAATAAAATCAGAGGTGAGTGGTGGTGGTCGATGGTAGTGATTGTGGGTGGCGGCGACGGTGGTGGGTCGTAGTTGCGGTGGATGGTGGCGGTAGTGGTGAGTGGCGGTGGAGGCGGCGATGGCGGGTGGTGGTGACCGGGGTGTGCGTGGAGGCAGAGGTAGAGGGGGTGGCGGCGGCGGCGATGGTTGGTTGTGGTGGTGGTGGCAGCGTCGACGGTGGTGGTGGGTAGCGGCAGCGACTGGCGTTGGCGACGATGGTGGTTAGTGGCAACGGTGGCGGGTGGGTGGCGGCGGTGGTGGTAGTTGTCGGGGTGGCGGTGGAGGCATTGACGGGTTGCGGGTGGAGGCGACGATGGCGTCGGTGGTGGTGGGTGGTGGCGAAGGTGGTGGGTTGTGATGTTGGTGATGAATGGTGCTAGATGGGATGGAATGAAAGAAACATGGGGAGTGGATGGAATGATTTTGAG
Organism: Helianthus tuberosus; assembly: GCA_030545235.1. Lineage (NCBI taxonomy): Eukaryota > Viridiplantae > Streptophyta > Magnoliopsida > Asterales > Asteraceae > Helianthus > Helianthus tuberosus. The sequence continues at coordinate 32,287 of JARYGA010017023.1, read as the reverse complement.
GGAATGAAATGCCTTATGGAATGGGTGATTTTATTCCATTGACCAACCAAACACCCATTTTTTCATTCCCTCGTAATGATCCATTCCATTCTGCCTCTCATTCCTGCATACCAAACACTACCTAAGTTTGCACACAACATGAACATGGGATGCTTCAATCGGCTTACCGTCAACCAATTCTACAACATGTTTGTTTTCGAGAGGTGTCGGGGTCGAATAAAACAAAAGCTAAGAGATTGTTCACAGAAACGTACAGGTCACTACGTTGCTATCGCTCCTGGCGTCACCTGTGCCAATCGTGAATGCTCTCCCACGAGCACCTTTTCCACCGTAATTGTTAATGCTATAATGATTTCCTGCATTGTTGTTTCCGTTGTTGTTTGCGTTTTGATTTAATTGCGGCCAATCCTATTCGAAGTGACCCTCACTTCCATACTAAAAGCAACCTTTACGAGTATCTTGTTGCTGCTGTGGCTATTGGCTCTGATGCTGTTGCTTTGGGACAGAACTCTGTGTCCTTTCGCCAAATGGCCCACCTTCTCACATCTCTGACACGTCCTAGGGCACTGCCCATGGTGATGGCTGTTACACGTCTTACACTTCGGTTGTTTGCCCTCATACGAGCCCTAGTTCTGATTAAAGCCTTGATTCTGATTTGTGGAAGAGGACCGGTTGAGGTTGCGGTCGTTATTGTTGTTGTCGGCCTTCTTCTGTTGCTGGTTGGAGTTGGAGGTCGTGTCTGAGTCGTTCCACTTACGTCGGTTGTCGGTAACAGGAGTAGTGACAGCATAACGCTCTGGTAGTGTACCACATTCAACTTCTTGATCAATAACCTTGTGAACCAAATGAATGATCCATGGTAAATTGTCGAGGTCGGTAGAGATATCTATACCCTTGATCTGGGACGTTAACCCGTTGAGTACAAGTAAACAAGAAAAGTGGAAAGAGTATAGATCAAACATTCGACGCTTCGATATCTAACTCAGAAATATTCGCACTACCACCAAACATTCCCAGTCAATCCCCAGACATTCGGATAAGTCTTCAAGCAACACTCGAGATCATCTAGGTTCACAAGGATTCAGGAAAGAGAGAAAGATCAAGATCGAGTAGGAGTCAGTCATTGCTATGGCTTCTATAGATAGTTTAGTCCCCAATTACATTGGATAATGGGTTAGAATCCTTTACGCATGCTAAGTGTCATTTGGACTCACATGCATCCCAAATTATTATTACGTGTGCACCCGTAATGATAATGTGATTTGCATGTTCATCTCAGTTCCTCCTAACTTGCGTCAAAAGATCCTCAGATTCGAGTGTAAAAAGCTAGGGTATTGTCAAAACAGTATAGGTAAAAAAGGTCTAGAGGTAATGTTGTACTAACGACTCATCAAAATGTAAGTAGTAACACATGTAACCGTGCTATAATGTTGTATATGCAACTACATGCAATGAAATGCATATATATATGCTAGACATATAATGTATAGGATAATGTGAGACGAACCTTGCAATCCGGAGCGTAGTGTCATGGTCGTGTTCGGAACTGATTCGGTTATAGTCTGGTTTTAGGAAAACGTTTTTAAAATCTATTTGCACACCCCCAAAATACCACTTGCGAAATTCACCGCGAGGCGTGTGACACACCAGGATCTAGCCACCACTCATGTCAAACTATCAGTAAATAATATTAATACTAACATCATGTCCAACATGAATAATGCAATTTCATAAATAATGTTTCAACGTAGTTTACGTTCAGCGGAAGCAATTGTATTGTTTAAACATAATTAAAAAACAAATCGTTTTAAGTTGCAAAATGTTAAGTGTTTACTCAAGTGGCACGCCCCATGACACTTCCCGCACTCCATACAACAAGATCCAAAGCATGATGTATCTAACGACCTGCAAGCATGCATAAAAAATGTGTCAACATAAAGTTGGCGAGTTCACAGTTTTATTTAACGTAAATCATGTAAGTGTTTAGTTTAAAGACATGTTACGAATAATAAACTCAATACCTATTGACTGTTCGTTTTTGTTTCCCTCATCAATGTCTATCATCATTCATCAAAGTGTTTAAGGTCATTAGTTCACGCCCGTCCTCACAGGTACGGTGTGAGGTTTCTCAGGTCTAATAGCGTTATTAACTAATACCCCGTTGCCTCCCAGGTAACTACCTCGGTATGTAAATATGGATTTTCGTGAGAGTTTAAGTTTATTAACCAACATCGAATTTAAACTACAACATATTGGAAAGTATTCCTCCCAGGAATAGTAGTTTGAAAAGTATTCCTCTCAGGAATAGTAGTTTGAGAAGTATTCATCTCAGGAATAGTAGTTTGAAAAGTATTCCTCTCAGGAATAGTAGTTTCAAAAGTATTCCTCCCAGGAATAGTAGTTTGAAAAGTATTCCTCTCAGGAATAGTAGTTTGAGAAGTATTCATCTCAGGAATAGTAGTTTGAAAAGTATTCCTCTCAGGAATAGTAGTTTCAAAAGTATTCCTCCCAGGAATAGAAGTTTGAAAAGTATTCCTCTTAGGAATTGTAGTTTGAAAAGTGTTCCTCTTACGAATAGTAGTTTGAAAATTATTCCTCCCAGGAATAGTAGTTTGAAAAGTATTTCTCCCAGGAATAATAGTTTGTTTGTCCGTTTGTTAGCTTGTCCCCCGGGACGCATGCTTATGAAAAAGTAGTGAACTCAACTTAGGGTACGTGTTGTATCCAAAAGTGCTAGTAATTGTAGCACAATATATATAATCAATACTAGAAAAAAAGGTTGTTTTCACGTGTGCCCGAGCTTTATTGAACCGTTAAACGTGTGACCCGATGGTATAATCATTACCTGAAAGCTAAAATACCCTTACAGGTGTGTACAAAAATATTCATATATTAGTACGCAAATATGTATACAATTTAATGTATAGGAATACATCTTTAAAAACCTTTAAGTGTGACTAAACCTAGTCGAATGATAATCCAAAAGATATACTAGTATCTTGTCTTTAACGCTTGAAATAAACATAGGTAATTATATTTCATTTATTAAATGCCTGAGTTAAACTTAGATTAACTATCAACGTTTACTATTCAAGTTACAAACTTGTTTAGTATTTGAGATTTCTGTTGAAGCCGGGCAGAGTTTCCCCTGTTTTTGTACTAATCCCGACAACACAAGTTGTCGACAAACCCTAGCAACAGAAATCCAAGTCACCGTCATGTATTTATAACTAAACATATGTTCATATACAATCTTGATTAAAATCGAATATCTCGTGTTTCCAAAAGTGCTATGTGTCAGAGACACAAACTGGCACATCATACAAATATTCATCAAGACCTTCCCTAGTAATTATAGCACAATATATATAATCAATACTAGATAAAAGGTTGTTTTCACATGTGCCCAGGCTTTACTAAACCGTTAAACGTGTGACCCGATGGTATAATCATTACCTGAAAGCTAAAATACCCTTACAAGTGTGTACAAAAATATTCATATATTAGTACGCAAATATGTATATAATTTAATGTATAGGAATACATCTTTAAAAACCTTTAAGTGTGACTAAACCTAGTCGAATGATAATCCAAAAGATATACTAGTATCTTGTCTTTAACGCTTGAAATAAACATAGGTAATTATATTTCATTTATTAAATGCCCGAGTTAAACTTAGATTAACTATCAACGTTTACTATTCAATTTACAAACTTGTTTAGTATTTCAGATTTTTGTGGAAACCGGGCAAAGTTTCCCCTGTTATGTACTAATCCCGACCACACAAGTTGTCGACAAACCCTAACAACAGAAATCCAACTCACCGTCATGTTTTATAACTAAACATATGTTCACATAAAGACAAGTACAAGTCTGCTTAAAATCGAATATCTGGTTTAAAACCCTAATATTATTATTACTATACAATTCTTCTAATCTGGTCGAGTTCACTCCACCTCGTTCCACGTTCAATTATTACAAATAAACACACTTGTACAAATATAAAAAAATCAAATGTGTATTTCTACCTTTCAGCGCTTCGTTAGTGAACCGAGATAAAATCAACACCGACACACAAATGCCTCAAACTATGCGCTAACCAAGCCTGACCCGTTTACTCGAGCCTTGACTTACAATTGACCATCTTTGACCTAAGGCTTTGACCTGTTGACCCAACATTTAACTTGTATCCAATCAAAACCCCGTAAATAAAAGATCTACCAATCGCCATCTAAATTTCACCGACAGAACCAAAACCATCATGGACCACCACTGTTCAGTGGCCGGATGGTCGTCTCTACTGCTGTCAGCCACTAGTAACCAACCGAGGCATCACCAAACGGAAAAACGTGTTTCAACAAACCCCGTTGTCGCTGCTTCTAGATCTGGGCACCACCACCCTGAGATCGAGCCAAGAGACGACGTGGCATTCTGCTTGGTCGACGGCTGACCCGTCGTCGCCGCATATTCTCTTCGGCCACTGTGGCCTGCAGTCAGAACCACCATCCTCCCTTTCCTCCGCCTCGATAAGGGTGGTCGGCCTCCATCAGTCATGTGGTCGGAGAGGGAGAAAAGAGAGGGTTGAGGGTTTCGAAGTAAGAAAGGGGTGGTTGTAAGGTAGTACAAGGAAGTAGGGTTGTAGATGTGGGTGTGGGTGTTTGCCGGAAAACAAACGGTCATCTGCCGTAACCGTCGCCGGCTCCGTCGGCTTAGCAGGCCGGAGTCCAATGACCTGAGCTGAGTGAGGGAAGAGGGAGAAAGAGAGGGCAGGGCGGCTGTTTGTTTGTGTGCTAGGGTTTCTCCCATAAATGAAGAAGATAAGGTATAAGTTATTTATATACCTAGATTTTTCAAATGGGTTTGGGCCAAGGCCCACAAGCCACCTCTTGTGTTTGCAGCAACCCAAAAGCTCCTAAGAGACCCGTTTTCGAACCTGAATTCCATGGAATGTCGTAAAACATTATTTTAGGGTCGAAAGTATGTAAAATTAGTGTCGGTAGTCGATGTTGGCCGTCCGTTCGTTGGTTGCATAAAGAATCGCGTAAAATGATTCGATTGTCGTTTCTAATCTGTTTTTCGATCCGATTTCGGCTGCGAATATTAAAATTTGATTACGAAGCTAAGTATATCATAATATTTCAGTTTTGAAGGTAATACGCGAGTCCGATGCTTCCGTTTCGTTGTCGGTGCGTTCCTGCAGTCGCGTTTCTCGTTCAAGTTTGCAATGTAGTTACATATGTGATGTATTATATTTCAGGAACTTTGAAAATGAGATTGATGCGACTAGGATTTCCTTACTATACGTAGTTTGTTTCAAGGTTGCTATATTTCTCTATTAGAGATGTGTACAACAAAAATAATGAGTACAACATTGTTTAGTTTGTTTCAAGGTTGTTATACTTCTCTATTAGACATGTGTACTATAATAATAGTGAGTACTACATTGCTATAGAAATCCCATATATATGTATGTGTTCAAAAACATATTAAGAAAATAGTTGAACCACATCTTTATAATAAGTTTTTGTTTATATGTACGTTTTTATTAGAAAATATATTAATAAACCTTGAAAAATAATATGTAATACTGATTAAAATATGTTGCTAGATTAGCAAACACAAAATAATAAATATATATTTTGTACTTATATCTAAAGTTGGATCCAAAAGTATATTTGTTGGGATTGAACCCTATCAAAGGAACAGATAATTAAAGCCAAAACTGGATCTGAACAGTGGATCCAGAATAAGCAGATGATTACAGTTGGTTCATACAAATCTCTCCCCTTGAAAGTGGTTTCATATCTACTGACCTCCTATCTGCTGATCTTACTAAGTGCTGACCTGCAACTGCTGCCTTGCATCTTCTGCCAAATGCTAAAGACTGATGGAAGACCAAAGCTCTGCTGATTCAATCTACTGCCTTGAGTCAAGTACTGCTGATCCGGACAAGCACTGCTGGGTTCACAGTAGTGGAAGGATGCAGCAGCTGTTTAAGTGTCTTTTATGTAATGAATTGTAATAGCAGTAGTTAGTACATCAGTGTTTGTATAGATCAGAGGTTAGAGTTTGTTAGGAGGTTAGATGTCACTTTCATGGTGACGTCAGCTAAAGATGCTCAGTAGTTTGCAAGTGCCTATAAATAGTTCAGTACTTTGTACTGTTCTATTAGCTCTTTCACAACATCGTCTTCTTTGCATGAACAAACTACTGAGCTCTGGCTGAGGGGGAGTTTGCATTCATTCATCAATCATTGTAATCATTGTTGAAACAAATTCAATCTTTCGATTCATTGTGTAAAGATGTTTGATTAAAGTATTACTCTCGTTTGATTGTATGCAAAGTTTGTTTTCATCTTAATTCCGCTGCACAACTCTTTCATTTCCATCTTAATTTCAAACGAAAATACAATCAAAAAGAAACTCAGATCCAACAATTGGTATCAGAGCCTGGACAGTCAAATTTGATTTAACAATCATTTTGACGTAAATAGTTCAGCTCATAACAGTTGATACTGATCGTTTGTTCGTCCGTTGAAAAACAGAGCAAGGATTAATCACCATTAAAGTTGATTTCTCAGTGTCTGTAAAACAACAAGAATGACGTCACAATCTCAGGATGATAAAAACAACATCGGCTCACTTTTTAAACCACCTATGCTAAAAAGAAATGAGTACAACATCTGGCAGAGAAGGATGGGTCACATCCTTGCTCAACAAAGCACAGGTTGTTGGAGGTCTGTCATTTATGGTCCCCATGTTCCTTCAGTGCCAAGCGCTGAAGATGCTAAAAAGTTCGTTCCAAAACCAGTTGAAAATTATACCGAAACCGACTTTCAAAAGATCGAACTAGATGCTAAAGCTTTTAGCATCATAGCATCAGCGCTGCCCAATGAGATATATGCTGGACTGTTACACTGTAACAGTGCCAAAGAATTATGGGACGCACTTAAGGAACAGTTTGGGGGGACTGAAGAAGTCATAGAAAACAACAGGGAAATCCTGAACCAACAGTATGAAACATTTTGCTATGTTAAAGGTGAATCACTAACGCAAAAATTTGAGCGTTTCAGTTGTCTCATCAGTGAACTGAGGCTTGTTAACACTACTTTTACAAACTCAACTCAAAATAGCAGGTTCCTCAGGTCACTGCCAGAAAAATGGGACACCATAGCTTTTGTCACCCGAAACTCACCTGAATTCAAGGATCTGACCTTGACCCAACTCCATGGTCGACTCCTGACCTACGAAAGGGAGTTGAACCAGAAAAGGAGGTTACAAGAGTCAGGAAAAGTTACCGATGATTACACTTTCGGTAATACTGCTCTTCTGGGTCAAGAAGAATCTGGGAGCAGTGGTAAGGATCAGGGTTATGATCACTTCATTGACATAACTGCTGGTGCAAATTTTAACAACCTTGATCCTCACTCTGCTAGTTATGCATTCACTGCAAATGAAAACCAGATGTCAGACAATTTAAGTTTTGAACTAAATGATTTGCAACATTTTGATCCCACTGATTTAGAGGAAATGGACATCCTGCACCAACTGGCTTTGCTAAGTGTTAGAACTAGCAAATTTTACAAAAGAACAGGGCGAAAATTCCCAGGTTTGCATGGGAATCTAAGGGTTGGGTTGGATAAATCGAAAATCAAATGCTACAAGTGTAATAGGTTGGGACATTTCGCTAGGGAATGTAGGAGTCAAACTACTGGTCCCATAATTTCTCATCCTAGTTCAAATCCTAGACCTCAAAACCAAAACACTGTGCACTATGCCCAATATGCCCCAGCAGCTCAAGTGAACACTGCTCACTATGCTGCTGCCCCTGTGCCAGTACATTATGTCCAAACTACTGTTCCACAAATCCAATATGTTCAAACCCCTACTCCACAGGTACAAGTGCAACCTGTTGCACCTCAAACCACTGCTCTAGCAGAAGCACAACCAGATCAACAAAGTTTTTTCACTCAAGGGTTTGTTGACTGGAGCAGTATGCCTGAAGACCTTAGTGATGAAAATTTTGCACTCTATGCTTCTAATGATTCTTCTCATGATGAGTTTTGTTTGATGGCATTAGAGTCAATACAGGAGGGGGTTGAAACTGAGGAGGAGCAGCAGAGTTTTGAAACAGTGGAAGAGGTGACTTGTGACAACCCGCACTAAACCAGGTATCCGTACAACTTAATTACTGATTAATTACTGCTAAATTACTGTGCTTGATTGAACTAGCTGATGAACTGCTACCTGCATACTGATACATGCACTTACTTGCATCATACTTTATTTGCTGTCACTACATTATTTACATACTGGACCCTAGTGACAAACATGATGCACAAAAAGCACAGTAGCACTAAACGGATACACAGTGAACATGCTGATATAACCAGCATCAGGCAGATACTGCCTCTAAGGCCTGTTAAGAGCCTCATATATTTTGGCTACACTGGTAGTGAGTGTAGGATATAAGGGTTGTGGTACCGCGTCTCTAGGGATAAGATACACTGATTCGGATGTGCCAAAAACGTACTTTAAGTACCAAACACAACACTTTAATAATTAATCCAGCTTCTAGCTGACTAGTAAAGTGCCAGAACATGAGAAAATAACACTAGACACTTTCTAAAGTGTCGGGAAAACAAATTGTGTCACTAAAAATGTTAATAACGACACTTTAAAGCTTTTGTAACGCTTTAACGGATTACTATCCAACCGGACACCCGGACTTTACCCGGAACATGAAAACATTACTATTTTTATTATTACCCTTTTTCTGAGCCAGTTAGGGTCCCTGGTTACCCTAACACCCGTCATAACACGTTGTACATAACTAACGGAGTTTAACCCTTAACCTAACTTGGGTTATCATAACTAAACACTAATTACCTACTTAAGATCGAACCAACCCCCCCCAAGTCCCTAACCGGCCCCAAAACCATAGGGGACACAAGAGTACAAGAGCTATTATTTTAATAAGTTTGGCTTAGTATCTAGAGAACACTAATACCTTTGGGTAATACACCAAATTTTTACCTATAAGTACATGTTTATCACAACAAGACTCACACATAATTTTCACTAACTCAAAACTACTCTCTCCCTCCCTATCCATCTCGGCCGAACCCTCTCCCCTATACACACCCATTTTCGGTTCTAGTTCACTCCATTCCAAGATCATACACACTTCACAAGTCGCGTATTAGGAGCTTTGGTGCAAGCGGAACACGAAGGACCTCCACCGTTAGCTTTTATCCACCTCTTTTTCGTCAAGATTCTTCCCTAGCCCCGAGCTAGAGGTATATTGTTTAAAACTTGTTCTTGAATGTATTTAAAGTGGTTAAAAGGAATATTGTCGGTTAAATATCGAAAACATAAGTTTTGATGCATTAAAGTCTAGTAAAATCACAAAAATGGTGGATAATAACATATAACTTGTGTAAAAGTCGTAGGACTTGAAATACGTGATTTTTGAGACCCGATCTATGATGTGGTAGCTCGGAACATCGTTTAACCCGACTTTGTAAGATCATGTATCTTCACATAAGCTCGTTTTTGACTAAATACAAGGGTTAAAGGTGAAACTCTACCACACAAGATACATGAACTTGTGTGAAAATATTTTACTTGTGTAAAAGTGATTTAACCGGTAAAATGGTGTTTAAAACTAGCGGATCTACGTATCCGCAAGTGGTATCTTCAAAGAACCACACATTTAAGAAACCATGTATTTTAAAGAAAGGATCTTACACTAATAAATATGGTTTTATAAACCACAAGTGTGTAAACACTTGTGAAACAAAGAGATCCGACAAAGAAGTAAATTTGTCACTTGTTACTAGAAGTTGTAAAGACGGATTTCTCTAAACACGAGGTTTTTATGAGATTAAAGTTACTTTATATAAAGATCTACATATATAAAGGATGTTTACACTATGGATTCGGAAAAACTGCAAGTTCATGCGATTATGCAAATTTACATACTTGTCGACTAGTTTGATGTGTCGGAAATTGTTTGATTGAATAAAGAGGATTGTTGAATTGATTTGTTAAAAGAAAATGATACGCTTGAAAGCGTGGCCACCTCCAGTTACAGAGGAAACTCTGGCGAAATTTTCTAAAAACCTAACACTTAGACTTTTTTCACAACAAGTGTTAGAACTACCTTTGGATATATTTTCAAAACATAAATTTCGCCAGCACTATATTTTACTAAATATCCGGAGGTGGGGTTTTCACAAAGATTAACGTGATAAATATATTTGTCACAACACTGTTTATGATTATTTTGTGAAATACATAAATATTATCTTAGAGTGAAAATAATATTTACAAGCGTTAATGATTCCAAAACTTTGCGAACGCTTCCACAAACATATAAGTTACACCGGTAATTACATTACCACAAGATTGATAAAACGTAACTTACGCACATGTATTGTATCCCCCATCCTTGGGAAGAATAACTACCAAGTGTATACGGAAAATAAACACGAAATAGTTGTCTAACTATTTCCCCAAAAACTTAAACTATAAAGCTAAAGCACGGCCGTCCGTCTAATAGAATTAGCACTTGTAGGTCGTTGCACAGCTTACTGTATTGGAGACACTTGGTAGAGACGCGCATTCACTGTGAGTTCATGTCCCCCTTTTCTCTAACTGTTTTCAGTTTTCTTAACTGCGGGGGTGAAATACATGTTACTTTGTTTACAAGTACTTTATACACGGTATGATTAACGTAAGGAGGTTTAGATCATGTGAATGGGTAGTTAGAACACCGAGGGACTCGAGCGGTAGATCTATCTGGGTGTAGCGAGCCCAGCTCCCGGCCCAACAGAACAGGCCTCTCGGAGGACTAACAGAACGGACCTGGAGTGACTTGGTACCCAACGCAAAATCGGCTAGGGTGTGTCTTTCCTACTTGCATTTCACGACATGCTAATGGCCTTGCAAACCATTGGTGATCACAAGTCCTCTTACACTGCTACATACCAGGAAACTTTATACTTACAAGTGTTTTTACTTACTCACTTGCACATGAACTCGCTCAACATTATTGTTGATTTTTCAACTCACATGTATTTCAGGAAATTAAACGGATCTGGCACGGTATGGAACGTTTTCCGCTGCACTTGTCATGAAGTCATCAGGGTTTAGGGGATGTGTCTCTTTCCTGGACAAGACACAGTCCTTAAACCACGTTTATGTTATGTTTTAGTTTGTAATGTTGTTGAACAAGGTTATGGTTGTTGGTTAAAACAATGGTACTGTATTTTGTTTTCAAACTTAATGGATGACTTGCATGGTTTTTAAATTCATATAGCTTGTTATGGTTAAGCTATGGTATTAAGAAGTCACACCAAAATTAACCACGCTTCCGCAAAGCCAGGGTGTGACAGCTTGGTATCAGAGCTCTGATCATAGCGAACTAGGATTCTTTCTCGAGTCTAGACTATGATCACTAGGGCTCTCACGAAAACATTTTTCTGCATACCACTTAAGTCCAGATCCACACTTTTTACAAACAAATGTTGAGCACATTTTATTTATTTATAGGCTCAGCTTGGAGGGCTGAGGAACGATCTGGAGGATCGAGGTGATTAAGGTAGTCGAGCACGTTGGTTTGTTATAGGATCGATCTGGAGGATCGAGGTGATCAAGGTAGTCGAGCACGTTGGTTTGTTATAGGATCGATCTGGAGGATCGAGGTTTGGTTTAAGTGAAGGATAGAGCAGTCTTGTAGACTGGATGAAATTGGCTAGTAAGACTAGGAGGATTATGTGAAGCCTTACTTGATGACTTATATGATTACTTGATTTATGATTGACTACTTGTGCATATTTGTGTATATGTTACAGACACATGGATTCTGCAGACACTGGTGGTTCAGGCACCACAGGCCCGAGGCCTATCGTTTCAGACGACATTGAGTCATCGGAGCACGAGGTTTATACGTCAGACTTCACCAGCACGGATGATGATGACTTTCAGCCATTCGCCTTACCTGACGGCGTTGATGAGCTCCCAGTTGATCTTCCAGCCGGGGATCTACCACTCGTTGTGATCCCTGCTCCAGTACCCCTTGCATCATACCCTGTTTTACCCATCGACGACGAGGAGGACGACGTCGATATGTTTGAGGAGGAGCCTTTGGAGGATGCTCAGGGCGAGGCCCTACCTGCTGTTGCTCCCTTACTGATCGCAGATGCTCCGGCTGCGGAGTCACCTGCTCATTCCCCAGTCGCGGACTCCTTTGAGTCTGTGGCTTCTGTACCCACACAGGCTCATAGTGCGCAGCACTTTTCCCATGGGTCCGATTCTGACCAGGCTTTTTCTGTTGCTTCCATACCTGGACTTGTTTTTGACCATGACGACGAGGGGGATTCAGATCCTATGTTTCCACCAGGATTTGATCCTGACCGTGATTTAGAGTTTGTCCCGATGGACGAGTTGATGGAGGATCCAGCAGATCCTATTGACCCTTTTGATCCGATTGATCCCGATTTTGATTTTGACATGGCGTTTGATGATCTTGAGCCTGCCATTGCACCTGAGCAGGCAGCTGCCCTTGACCCTTTACCAGAGCATGACCCTGTGCATGCTGATGTACCTTTTGAGCCCATTGCTGATGATCACCACATAGATGTTCCTGTTGATCCCATTGGTCCTTTACCCATTGTTGCTGTACCTGCTGACCACCCTATAGAGCACTTGGCACCCGTTCACCCTGTTGTTGCTCCCTTATTTGATCCCGTTCCCCTAGAGCCTGGACGTGCACTGTTCGCGGCACGTATGGATCCACCGGATGAGTCTGCACAGCATGGCTGGATACCGGCAGACGAGGACGTTCCCCCATTCCCTCCACAGATTCCTGTTGCACCACATACTGACTTTTCGTTTCAGGTTCCTATGTTTATACCTCCAGCAGGGCCTGGAGAGGGCTCTTCAGCCCACCCATCAGGGCATGTACCGATGCCCATGCCTTTCATGCCTCAGATTCCATTTGTCCCACCCACTACTGCTCCTTTTGGTGTGGCACCCTTTGACCCCACACGTGAGCCACTGCTGTGGGCACCGTTTTCCCCTATGCCACCCACTGATCCATACCACAGGTCCTACGTAGGACACACCATTGAGGATGTATTGATGTCATTTGTATACCAGCATGAGTCGCATGAGCAGCGACTACAGGAGTTGGAGAGAGCCCATCTGCAGCCATGTCAGTGCCATGGCCGGGTACCCTCTCCGTTACAGCCGTTTCGACCATTACCCCCTGACTATGCTGCTCGTCTTACTACTTTGGAGCAGCAGATTGCTTCCATTATTCGCACACAGCAGGCGATGGAGGCGGACTGGTTACAGTTGCGCCGTTTGTTTTATACCCATTTTCCTCCTCCACCACCATCTGCTTAGAGCTCATCGGTGCCACTTGGGTAGGCGAGGTGATAAGGCGGCGATTGCTTTTTGACTGCACAGCATTTTGAGGAGACTACGTTATGACTTGACTTTTGATATGCACTTGATGTTGTATTGATACTGATGTAGCTTTTGACAGGGGTGATGTAGCCCCTAGTGATTGATGATTGTAGGTATACACTTACGATGTGGTCTCATTTATATGGCAATCGCAGTTTTCTCACCATATTTGGATTCGCTTGATTACTTGTTTATATTTTATGACATGAGATGTTATGTGATTATACTATTACTACCGTTATATACGTACACTATATTACGAACTGATTTACGTATTATAACAACGGAGCCTTACTATGGCCTAACCAACTTAAACCATCTTTTAGAAGATGCCGCCAAGACGCGAACCAAACATGCCAACTAACGAGGCAGAACTGCAACAAATCATTGCCGCTGCCATAGCACAGTACGCAGCATCTCAGCCAGGAGCAAGCGGAAGTGTTAACCAAGGCAATAACAATCCACCTCACGGTAATACCACGCCATTCGAACCTACCATGAACTAGTTGGAGATTTTAGCGGTGATGCTAATGCCAAACACATGTTTTAACATACGTGCAGGATGCACCTACAAGCAGTTCTTAGACTGCAAACCAGTTAACTTCGATGGCACAGGAGGTGCAGTTGCCTTTACCCGCTGGGCTGAGAAAACCGATTCCGTCTTACGCATGAGCAAATGTGCAGAGGATCAGCAAGTCACATACATTTCAGGGCTGTTTTTAGACGGAGCCCTATCTTGGTGGAACTTACAAGTCCAAACACTAGGCGAAACTGCCGCCTACGCCCTGACTTGGGCCGAATTGAAAGAACTGATGCGCAAAAAGTACTGTTCACGCGCAGAAATTCAAAGGTTGGAGACTGAATTTTGGCACCTAAAAATGGACGGTCCGAAAGTAGCAGAGTACGTTCAGAGGTTTCATGACCTATCTCAAGTGGTTCCTTACATGGTTACGCCAGAATACAAGCGAATCGAGCGCTTCATTTGGGGTTTGGCTCCCCAAATAATAAGCATGGTAACCTCCTCCAAACCAGCGACTATCACTGAAGCCATCGATTTGAGCGTGGCTCTCACCGAGGAGGCGATTCGTCTAAACAGGTTTGGTGATGTAAAGGCAAAGGAGAAAGAGACTCATGTTGAGTCGTCAGGAAGTAACAAAAGAAAGTTTTCAAACTTCAAACAAAGTGTTAGCGGTGATGGTAAGAGAGGAGCACCAAACACGCCAGCTCAGGGTACGACTGGCAGTGGAAGGAAAGGAAGGGGATATATGGGCACCCATCCCAGGTGTAATGCCTGCCAGCGTCACCATTCTGGCCAATGTGGGTTAAAAGTATGTGAAGCGTGTGGGAAACGTGGTCACTCTAAGGATACTTGTTGGGTCCCTGCCGGCCGCGGAGGCCAGGGAGGATATGGATATAGGAATGATAACCATGGTGGAAATGGAAACCGCCTACCAGGAAACTTTGGAGGAAACAGAAACCGAGGCAACAATGCAAACCAGGCTGGCAATGCCAACCAGAACAATACCCCAGCTGGAAATGGGGATGGAAACGGGCAGAGGCTCGGATGTTATAACTGCGGGGAAATCGGGCATTTTAAGAAGAACTGCCCCACGTTGAATCAGGCCCGTGGTAGAGTGTTCCAACTAGAAGCCAGGGAAGCACGCCAAGATCCAAATGTTGTTACGGGTACGTTCCCTATCAATCAACGCTATGCATCCGTTTTATTTGATACTGGTGCCGATTATAGCTTCGTATCGTTAGAATTTAAGAATATGCTTGGGTTAGCTGCTAATAAGTTAGACATTCCCTACTCGATCGAATTAGCTAATGGAAAGTTAGTTGGAGCCGACGAAGTAATCAGAGGTTGTGTGATAGAATTGGGAGAACGCGAGTTTACGTTGGATCTACTACCAGTCCAATTGGGAAGCTTCGACGTGGTGGTAGGAATGGATTGGTTATCCGGAAACAAGGCTGAGATAGTATGTCACGAGAAAGTTGTTCGTATCCCAACTGATGATGGTGAGACAATTGTGGTTCACGGAGAGAAGCGTGACACGCCGCTAAGATTTATCAGCTGCTTGAAGGCAAGGAAGTGTTTACAGAAAGGATGTGTTGCTTTTCTGGCACACATCGTAGACAAGAAGGCTGCTGAGCCAACAATCGAGGACATCCCTGTCGTAAGGGAGTATCCAGAAGTCTTCCCAGAAGACTTACCCGGACTGCCACCTCAGAGGCAAGTGGAGTTTCACATTGACTTAGTTCCAGGCGCCGCGCCTGTGGCTAAGGCACCGTACAGACTTGCTCCGTCTGAAATGCAGGAATTGTCGACACAACTTCAAGAGTTGTTAGACAAGGGTTTTATCCGACCAAGCTTCTCGCCTTGGGGAGCTCCGGTCTTGTTTGTCAAGAAGAAGGACGGAAGTTTCCGCATGTGTATTGACTACAGAGAATTGAACAAGCTGACGATCAAGAACAGGTATCCTCTGCCAAGAATCGACGATCTGTTCGACCAACTTCAAGGTTCAAGCTGTTACTCTAAGATCGATCTTCGATCTGGATACCATCAACTGAGGATACAGGAGGAAAGTATCCCGAAAACAGCCTTCCGAACTCGTTATGGGCACTACGAGTTCCTCGTTATGCCATTTGGTTTGACAAACGCACCTGCAGTCTTTATGGACTTGATGAATAGGGTTTGCAAGCCATACTTAGACAAGTTTGTGATTGTATTCATCGACGACATCCTGATTTACTCAAAGACGAAGGCTGAACACGAACAACATCTTAGAACCATATTGGAGCTGCTAAAGAAGGAACAGCTGTACGCCAAATTCTCCAAGTGCGAGTTTTGGCTACGCGAAGTCCAGTTTCTTGGACATGTGGTTAATGGGGATGGAATTCATGTTGATCCCACGAAGATCGAGGCAATCAAGAATTGGGAAACGCCTACAACGCCAACCGAGATCCGACAATTCTTGGGGATGGCTGGCTACTATCGAAGGTTCATCGAGGATTTCTCGAAAATCGCTCAACCTTTGACGCTCCTCACGCAGAAGGACAAGACGTTTGATTGGGGAATCAAACAGGATGAAGCGTTTCTGATATTAAAGGGTAAGCTTTGTAACGCGCCAATCTTAGCTCTACCAGAAGGTACTGATGACTTTGTGGTATACTGCGACGCATCACGTCAAGGATTGGGTTGTGTGTTGATGCAACGCCAAAAGGTCATTGCTTACGCATCACGCCAACTGAAAGTGCACGAAAAGAATTATACCACGCACGATTTAGAGCTTGGCGCAGTGGTTTTTGCATTAAAGATCTGGAGACACTACCTGTATGGTACGAAGTGCACAATCTTCACGGATCACAAAAGCCTACAGCATATATTCAACCAGAAGGAGTTGAATATGAGGCAAAGACGATGGGTTGAATTGTTAAACGACTACGACTGCGAGATAAAGTATCACCCAGGGAAGGCGAATGTAGTTGCCGATGCCCTAAGTCGTAAAGAAAGAATCAAGCCCATAAGGGTTAGAGCTTTGGAAATGATCATACGAACCGATCTTTCCTCGCGCATTCGTGCTGCACAAAAGGAAGCTCTCAAGGAGGGAAACCTTGAGGAAGAATATCTCCGTGGAATGGAAAAGCTTTTGGTACCAAACGAGGAAGGAACATTATGTTTTGAGAAAAGGATTTGGGTTCCTCTGTTTGGTGGATTAAGGGAAGTTATTTTCGACGAAGCGCACAAGTCACGGTACTCTATCCACCCTGGATCGGATAAGATGTACCAGGATCTCAAAGATTATTATTGGTGGCCTAGGATGAAAGGCGACGTTGCTGTTTACGTGAGCAAATGTTTAACGTGCGCTAAGGTCAAGGCAGAATACCAGAAGCCTTCGGGACTTCTGCAACAACCTGAGATTCCCAAGTGGAAATGGGAACAAATCTCGATGGATTTTGTTACAAAACTGCCAAGAACGCCAAGAGGCCATGATATGATTTGGGTGATTGTTGACCGCCTAACAAAGTCCGCACACTTTCTGCCAATCAAGGAGAAAGACAGTACTAGTAAACTTGCGGAAATTTACTTGAGAGAGATCGTAGCACGTCATGGAGTACCTCTCTCGATCATCTCTGATAGAGACGGAAGGTTTGTGTCAAGGATATGGCAATCCTTCCAAGAATCTTTTGGCTCACAATTGAATCTGAGCACTGCGTTCCATCCGCAAACAGACGGCCAGAGCGAGCGAACAATACAAACGTTGGAAGACATGCTGAGGGCATGTGTTATGGATTTGGGAGGTAGCTGGGATAAACACTTACCTTTGGTCGAATTTTCATACAACAACAGCTACCACACCAGTATTGGTGTCGCGCCATTTGAGGCCCTATACGGACGCAAGTGCCGATCACCACTATGTTGGTCTGACGCAGGTGATAGGCAGCTTGCTGGTCCCGAAATCGTCCAAGAGACGACAGACAAGATCGCACAAATTCTTAAACGCATCGAAGCCGCTCGCCACAGACAAAAGGCCTATGCGGATCCAAACCGAAAACATACGGATTTTCAAGTTGGAGAAATGGTTTTACTGAAGGTATCACCCTGGAAAGGGGTGGCACGCTTTGGAAAGCGTGGAAAGTTAAACCCGCGCTACATTGGTCCCTTCAGAATTCTGGAAAGAATTGGGACAGTAGCATACAAGTTGGACCTACCTGCTGAACTGAATGGTGTTCACGATACATTTCATGTATCCAATTTAAAGAAAAGTCCAACTCAAATTGACGTTGCCATTCCCATCGACGAGATTCATATTGACGACACGCTCCACTTTGTTGAAGAACCTGTTGAGGTCACGGATTGGAAAGTTAACAAGACCCGCCGGAGCAGTGTCAAACTCGTCAAAGTACGTTGGAATGCCAGACATGGTCCTGAATTTACCTGGGAACGTGAGGACCGGATGAAAGAGAAATACCCCCACCTATTTCCTAAGAACTCTGCATCTACCAGCAGAACTTAAATTTCGGGACGAAATTTTTTTAACGGGGGGAGAATGTGACAACCCGCACTAAACCAGGTATCCGTACAACTTAATTACTGATTAATTACTGCTAAATTACTGTGCTTGATTGAACTAGCTGATGAACTGCTACCTGCATACTGATACATGCACTTACTTGCATCATACTTTATTTGCTGTCACTACATTATTTACATACTGGACCCTAGTGACAAACATGATGCACAAAAAGCACAGTAGCACTAAACGGATACACAGTGAACATGCTGATATAACCAGCATCAGGCAGATACTGCCTCTAAGGCCTGTTAAGAGCCTCATATATTTTGGCTACACTGGTAGTGAGTGTAGGATATAAGGGTTGTGGTACCGCGTCACTAGGGATAAGATACACTGATTCGGATGTGCCAAAAACGTACTTTAAGTACCAAACACAACACTTTAATAATTAATCCAGCTTCTAGCTGACTAGTAAAGTGCCAGAACATGAGAAAATAACACTAGACACTTTCTAAAGTGTCGGGAAAACAAATTGTGTCACTAAAAATGTTAATAACGACACTTTAAAGCTTTTGTAACGCTTTAACGGATTACTATCCAACCGGACACCCGGACTTTACCCGGAACATGAAAACATTACTATTTTTATTATTACCCTTTTTCTGAGCCAGTTAGGGTCCCTGGTTACCCTAACACCCGTCATAACACGTTGTACATAACTAACGGAGTTTAACCCTTAACCTAACTTGGGTTATCATAACTAAACACTAACTACCTACTTAAGATCGAACCAACCCCCCCCCAAGTCCCTAACCGGCCCCAAAACCATAGGGGACACAAGAGTACAAGAGCTATTATTTTAATAAGTTTGGCTTAGTATCTAGAGAACACTAATACCTTTGGGTAATACACCAAATTTTTACCTATAAGTACATGTTTATCACAACAAGACTCACACATAATTTTCACTAACTCAAAACTACTCTCTCCCTCCCTATCCATCTCGGCCGAACCCTCTCCCCTATACACACCCATTTTCGGTTCTAGTTCACTCCATTCCAAGATCATACACACTTCACAAGTCGCGTATTAGGAGCTTTGGTGCAAGCGGAACACGAAGGACCTCCACCGTTAGCTTTTATCCACCTCTTTTTCGTCAAGATTCTTCCCTAGCCCCGAGCTAGAGGTATATTGTTTAAAACTTGTTCTTGAATGTATTTAAAGTGGTTAAAAGGAATATTGTCGGTTAAATATCGAAAACATAAGTTTTGATGCATTAAAGTCTAGTAAAATCACAAAAATGGTGGATAATAACATATAACTTGTGTAAAAGTCGTAGGACTTGAAATACGTGATTTTTGAGACCCGATCTATGATGTGGTAGCTCGGAACATCGTTTAACCCGACTTTGTAAGATCATGTATCTTCACATAAGCTCGTTTTTGACTAAATACAAGGGTTAAAGGTGAAACTCTACCACACAAGATACATGAACTTGTGTGAAAATATTTTACTTGTGTAAAAGTGATTTAACCGGTAAAATGGTGTTTAAAACTAGCGGATCTACGTATCCGCAAGTGGTATCTTCAAAGAACCACACATTTAAGAAACCATGTATTTTAAAGAAAGGATCTTACACTAATAAATATGGTTTTATAAACCACAAGTGTGTAAACACTTGTGAAACAAAGAGATCCGACAAAGAAGTAAATTTGTCACTTGTTACTAGAAGTTGTAAAGACGGATTTCTCTAAACACGAGGTTTTTATGAGATTAAAGTTACTTTATATAAAGATCTACATATATAAAGGATGTTTACACTATGGATTCGGAAAAACTGCAAGTTCATGCGATTATGCAAATTTACATACTTGTCGACTAGTTTGATGTGTCGGAAATTGTTTGATTGAATAAAGAGGATTGTTGAATTGATTTGTTAAAAGAAAATGATACGCTTGAAAGCGTGGCCACCTCCAGTTACAGAGGAAACTCTGGCGAAATTTTCTAAAAACCTAACACTTAGACTTTTTTCACAACAAGTGTTAGAACTACCTTTGGATATATTTTCAAAACATAAATTTCGCCAGCACTATATTTTACTAAATATCCGGAGGTGGGGTTTTCACAAAGATTAACGTGATAAATATATTTGTCACAACACTGTTTATGATTATTTTGTGAAATACATAAATATTATCTTAGAGTGAAAATAATATTTACAAGCGTTAATGATTCCAAAACTTTGCGAACGCTTCCACAAACATATAAGTTACACCGGTAATTACATTACCACAAGATTGATAAAACGTAACTTACGCACATGTATTGTATCCCCCATCCTTGGGAAGAATAACTACCAAGTGTATACGGAAAATAAACACGAAATAGTTGTCTAACTATTTCCCCAAAAACTTAAACTATAAAGCTAAAGCACGGCCGTCCGTCTAATAGAATTAGCACTTGTAGGTCGTTGCACAGCTTACTGTATTGGAGACACTTGGTAGAGACGCGCATTCACTGTGAGTTCATGTCCCCCTTTTCTCTAACTGTTTTCAGTTTTCTTAACTGCGGGGGTGAAATACATGTTACTTTGTTTACAAGTACTTTATACACGGTATGATTAACGTAAGGAGGTTTAGATCATGTGAATGGGTAGTTAGAACACCGAGGGACTCGAGCGGTAGATCTATCTGGGTGTAGCGAGCCCAGCTCCCGGCCCAACAGAACAGGCCTCTCGGAGGACTAACAGAACGGACCTGGAGTGACTTGGTACCCAACGCAAAATCGGCTAGGGTGTGTCTTTCCTACTTGCATTTCACGACATGCTAATGGCCTTGCAAACCATTGGTGATCACAAGTCCTCTTACACTGCTACATACCAGGAAACTTTATACTTACAAGTGTTTTTACTTACTCACTTGCACGTGAACTCGCTCAACATTATTGTTGATTTTTCAACTCACATGTATTTCAGGAAATTAAACGGATCTGGCACGGTATGGAACGTTTTCCGCTGCACTTGTCATGAAGTCATCAGGGTTTAGGGGATGTGTCTCTTTCCTGGACAAGACACAGTCCTTAAACCACGTTTATGTTATGTTTTAGTTTGTAATGTTGTTGAACAAGTTTATGGTTGTTGGTTAAAACAATGGTACTGTATTTTGTTTTCAAACTTAATGGATGACTTGCATGGTTTTTAAATTCATATAGCTTGTTATGGTTAAGCTATGGTATTAAGAAGTCACACCAAAATTAACCACGCTTCCGCAAAGCCAGGGTGTGACATGACTGAAGCAGTGGTTACTGCTGTGGCTGGTGAAATACTGTTGGGAGAAAGTTCAGGTACCCTGATTGAACCAATGACAGATCCATGGTCCATAGAGGACAAAGAAGAAGAGAAATAAGAAAAGGCTGGTGAAAAGAAGGTAAAAGCTGATGTTGATGAAGATCATCAATGTGATTGTGCAATGATGGCAGCTGCCAAGGTATCTCCTCAAGTTCTTGAAAAACTGTGTTCTGACAATTGCATGATTGCTTTTGCTAACATCAAAGAGGTGAATGAAAATCTTCGGGATAAAATCTTGACTGATGAGGTCAAATTTGAAAAGTCTTTAAAAGAACTTAAAAACAAATTGACTGAAAAGGAAAAAGAAATCAGCTGTCTAAAAGAAGAGCAAAGCATCACCAAAACCCAACTTCAAACTATGGTAGAAAAATACCAAAGTTGCAAAAAGGAGTTGGAATCCACCCAGATTACTTGTGAAAGATGGGTGGAATCCTGCAGAGGATATGAGGTGATGCTTGCTAAACAGATTGAAAGCAATGTGAAATTTGGGGTTGGTTATAGAAAATATGATGATGAACATATTGCTTTTGAAAAATCTGTCCAAACCACTGATGAAGCTACTGAGCTCATCCCCACAAACAAGAATGGCCAAGAAGTGAAAATCACTGACAAACTTGGTAACAAAATCACACTTACCAGACCAATGGGCTCCTCCACTTTCAAGGAGCTTGAAGATCATCAGTTTAAACCAAAATGGTCTGATGAGTGTGATATTCTTGAAAATTTCAAGCCAATGGACTTTACATCAACTGATGGTGTTAAAGCTCCAAAAGCTAAAGTCATACATCTCAAGGACATCCCAGCAGTGGTTAAAACCTCTGCTGCAAAGGAGTCTGAAAAGAGAAAGAAGAAAGAAAAAATTGACAACTTGTTTTGTGAATTCTGTGAGAAAAGGAATCATCTAACAAAAGACTGTTTCCACTTAAAAGCTTATGATTTAAACAGAACAAGTGTCATTGTTTCAGCAGAAAGCTGCATTGTTTGTGGAAAAACTAACCACAAAACTCAAGCATGTGTGTATCTCCAAAACTTTGATGTGAAAAAGAATGAGTACATGGCTAAAACATCCTTGAGTCCATCATCATCATCCACCTCATCATCTGTCAAGTTCACCAAGAAACAACCACTGTTTGTGCCAGTTCAAACAGCTGTTACAAAACAGCTGAACCAAACATCTGTCAAAAGAGATGTTCAGGTTACTGATGCACCCCCTGCCAATCAGTTCAGAAAAGGCAGAGAAAAACAGTCTTACCAAAGGATTCCTCACGTTTATGAGGCCTACAAAAGGCCCTCTAAACCCAAAGTGAACAAGCATCCTTTTGGTTACCAGCAGATGATTGGTCAGGACCCACAACAGTGGTTAGAGAAACACTGTCCTAAAACAGTTCAAACTCCTGACCTAACCACTGTCCATCATTCTGCATCCATCCCAGACACTGTTGAGACCCCATCCAAAGCCTTGTTGGCTTTGGAGACCTTAATGAACTAATCCTTTTACTTCATGTGCAGGGAGCTTCTGCATGCTTTGATAGTCTTTAGTATGTAGATAGTGGAGGCTCCAGGCACATGACAGGATGTAAAGCCCTCCTCAAAGACTTTAAAATCCATGGAGGGGGTGATATATCCTTTGGGAATAATAGTAAAGGAAAAGTTCTGGGGTCGGGTACAGTGGAGTCTGGAAAAGTAAAATTTGAAAATGTCAATCTAATAGACAATCTAAAATTCAACCTTCTGAGTGTGTCCCAAATGAGTGACAAGGGATTTGGGTCATTCTTCACAAAAGACTGTTGTAGGATTGTTGGACCAGAAATGGTCAAAAAGATTGAAGCAATAATCAACTCTGGTCAAACTAAACTTGTTGCTCAAAGAAGTGGCAATGTTTATGTTGTTGACATGTCAAAAGAGTGTCCCAGAGCTGATGCCTGTCTGTTCTCAGCTGCCTCTAACAAAGAGACAGAACTTTGGCACAGAAGGCTGGGACACACAAATCTTAAGACAATCACAGAAATTTCAAAAAATGGTTTGGTGAGAGGCCTATCACAAAAATTGTTTTCATGTCCTGAACATTGCATTTCCTGTTTAAAAGGAAAACAGCATAAAAGTTCTTACAAGTCCATTGAAGAGTCCAAAACAACCCAGTGTTTGCAAATGCTACACATGGATTTGTTTGGCCCAGTTCAAGTCATGAGCCTCAAAAAGAAAAGATATTGTTTGGTTATTGTTGATGACTTTTATAGGTTTACATGGACTTTCTTTTTGCACTCAAAAGATGAAACTGCAGGCATTTTGCAAGACTTTGTAATACAGGTTGAAAAGCAATTTGACCTTCCAGTGAAAAGCTTCAGGAGTGACAATGGCACAGAATTCAAAAATAGGGAGTTGGATGCCTTCTGTGTGAAGAAAGGGATTGTAAGGCAGTACAGCATCCCAAGAACACCAGAGCAGAATGGGGTAGTGGAAAGGAAGAACAGAACTCTGATTGAGGCTGCCAGAACCATGCTTGCAGATTCAGGTTTGCCATTAACTTTCTGGGCAGAGGCAGTAAACACTGCTTGCTATGTTCAGAACAGAGTTTTAAAAAACCCCAGGCACAAAAAGACTGCCTATGAAATTCTGTATAAAATTAAACCACTGATCTCATATTTCAAAGTGTTTGGCTGCCCATGCTTTATTTTGAACTTAAAAGATTCCATTTCAAAATTTGCAGCTAAAATTGATTGTGGTTATCATCTGGGATACTCAACCACTGCCAAGGCCTACAAAGTGTTCAATACACGGACCAAGGCAGTGGAGGAGACTTTGAATGTTAAGTTCAATGAACTATCATCAATGAAAATCCCAGCAAACCCTGCAGATCTGTTTGATCTTGAAAAATTCACTTTTGAAAATACTGCTGTCAAGACTAACAGTGCAGGTCCATCAGAGGATACAACACCAGACTATGGGTATGAAATCATCATCCCTCAAAGGTCTGCCACAAAGGGAAAAGCACCAGCTGTTCAAAACAGTTGTCAAAGCTCAACCACTGCTACCTCAACAGTTGTTGACCAAAGTAGCCCATCAACCATTGCTTCCACATCCTCAAACACTGCTGACAAAAGTCCTCAAATAGTGGATAAAAGTCAGCAGTTGTCCACTTCATTACCTCCAATTCCACCACCTTTTGAAGCCACTGCTGGATCATCAAAGTCCCCAGCAGTGGTTAGCTCAGATGATACACATTTGCAGCCTTCACCAACCAATGCCATCATACCATACCAAGGAGATTTAATCTTCTTGAGATCTCATCCACCTGATCAAATCATTGGCAACTTAAATGAAGGGGTGCTCACAAGAAGCCAAACCCAAAACATTTGTCTTTTTGCTGGTTTTCTATCACTCCATCAGCCAGTCAAGTACCAAGAGGCACTGAAAGACAACAGCTGGGTAGAAGCCATACAAGAGGAGCTCCAACAGTTTAAAAGACAACAAGTATGGGAGCTTGTACCACTGCCAGAAGAGGTTAGTCCCATTGGCACAAAGTGGGTCTTCAAGAACAAAACTGATGAAAGGGGTATTGTTGTCAAGAATAAAGCCAGGCTTGTGGTTCAAGGTTACAGACAGGAAGAGGGGATTGATTATGATGAAACATTTGCCCCTGTTGCAAGATTGGAAGCCATTAGACTGTTCCTGGCCTTTGCTGTCAACCACAATATGAAGGTGTTTCAAATGGATATCAAAAGTGCTTTCCTCTATGGTACAATTCAAGAAGAGGTGTATGTTTGTCAACCTCCAGGTTTTGAGGATCCATTTTATCCAGATCATGTCTACAGGCTAAACAAAGCTTTGTATGGCCTGAAACAAGCACCAAGGGCCTGGTATGAAACTCTTTCCAACTTCCTACTCTCAAATGGTTTCAAAAGAGGTACCGTTGATAAAACATTGTTTTTAAAATGGAGAGGGAAGGATTTAACGATTGTCCAGATTTATGTGGATGACATTATTTTTGGAAGCACATGTAACTCAATGTGTGAAGAGTTTAGAGAACTCATGACAGCTGAGTTTGAAATAAGTGCAATGGGTGAGCTGCAATGCTTTCTTGGTCTCCAAGTACAACAAATGCAAAATGGAACTTTCATTCATCAAAGCAAATATGCTAAAGAACTTTTAACCAAATTTGATATGAATGATTGTAAACCATGCAACACACCCATGGAAACAAATAAGCTGGTCATGTCTGATGAAAAGGATGAGCTGATTGACCAAACACTTTATAGAAGCATGATTGGGTCTCTACTGTACCTAACTGCATCTAGACCAGACATCATGTTTGCAACATGTGTCTGTGCAAGAAGTCAATCAGCTCCCAGAAAATCAAATCTCATTGCTGTAAAAAGGATCTTCATATACATAAAAGGTGCTCCCACACTTGGTATCTGGTATCCAGCTAATGGGAACATCAAGCTTTCAGGTTTCTCAGACAGTGACTTTGCTGGATGCAACACAACAAGGAAGTCCACATCAGGAGGGTGCCAGTTTCTAGGTGATTGCTTAGTTTCTTGGCAAAGCAAAAAGCAAGCAGCTGTTTCAACATCCACTGCTGAAGCTGAATACATTGCTGCTGCAAGCTGTACAGCCCAACTCCTGTGGCTTCAAAATCAGTTGCTGGATTTTGGTATCATTGCCTTAAAGACACCACTCATGTTGGACAGCCAGGCAGCAGAAAATATCATCAAAAATCCAGTTTCCCATTCAACCACCAAACATATCGACATCAGACATCACTTTGTGAGGGATTGCTATGAAAAAGGTTTGATTTCTCTGCATCATGTCCCAACTAAAGACCAGCTGGCAGATGTGCTCACAAAAGCACTTGATACAGCCACTTTTGAAAGTTTGGTCTCTAGGATTGGGATGCTGAACATGGAATAACAAGCAACATCTTGTTTTTCTATGAATAAAAGCAACAAAATGTTTTCAGAAAATCAAAACTCCATCCTTAAAAATAGCTAAAAATGATATTTTTCATTAAAATCCTTAAAAGTCTGCCATTACCCACTGATTGTTCAAAAGTCTGCTCTACTTCAAAAGTCTGTCCACTGCTGAAAGTCAACCCCTGCTCTCTCATTCCTTTGATAAACTCTGTTGTTCAAAAGCAGTGTCTTATCCACTGATATGCTATCCACTGATAGTGAAAATCATCCACTGCTTTCATACCACTGCCTTCATCAGTCACTTTCACAAAAGTACTGTCCTTCACTTTCACCAGGGGTTGTCACGTGGGCAGTACATATTGGTCAGACCTTTTGTAATGGCTGCCACCTCAGCATTCACTTTCTTCCCTTTAAAATCCCCCATTCACCACCAAAACAGGGTTTTACTGTCGAATTGAATTCTTAAAAATTCTCTTCTCAAAGTAGTTTTTCATCTCATTTCTTCACAAATTTCTTCGATCAATCATCCTCAAAATGACAAAATCAAAGAAAACTGCAAAACCCTCATCCAAATCATCATCGAAAACAGCCTCTCAAAGGGCAATCTCCACTGAAATTCCACATAAACCATCTCACAATCTCCTGGGTCTTCTCACAAAACCAGGAACCACCAAAGTGTTCGATTCCATCATTGACATCATGGCAAAATCAAAGTACAAAACTTTGTTCACCACCGATGCACCAATCTATTTGGCGACCCAAAGGGAGTTTTGGAAGAATGCAACCCTTGAAAAACAAGGAGACACTGCAACCACCATAAACTCTTCTATAAAGGGTAAAGCTGTCCAAATCACGCCACAATCCATTTCAGAAGTCTTTCAACTCGGTGATCAGGAAGGTAAAATTTCTTTCACTAAAAACGAGTTACAAACTGACTTCATTGAGAGAGGGTATGAAGCCACAATGATGAAGAAAATTACCTTAGAAAAAGGTTATTTTCCGTCTGCAACCAGATTTTTATTTCATACCCTCCTACTATGTGTTTCAAACAAAACCACTTCTTTCAATGAAATCCCTTTAAAGATTCAAAATCTGGGATATGCAATTCTTCAAGAAGAAAATTTTAACTATTCTCGGGAAATTTTTAAAGATTTGGTTAATAATGTTGAAACAAAATCATTCTTACTGTTTCCAAGGTTTTTAAGTTACTATTTTGCAAAGAAATTCAGTAAGGATGATTTAGCTATAATAAACCAAGGTGATTCTACTCAAATAAACAGTTTAACAACTGAAACTTTTTCAAGAATGTTAGCACCTTGCAAAACACAAGCAGAGGTGCCTGAGCAGATTTTAGCAGTTCCAACTGCTCCTCAGGTATCTGCTGCTGAGCCCACTGCTCAAGGTGATCAAAGCAGCAGCACAACTGCTTTGAAACCCACACCTACTATCTCCAAAAAGCCAAAAAGAAAAAATCAAAAACCCACAAAACCCATCAAAAAGACAACTCTGGAGGATGAGATACCAGAGCTTCTGCCAGTGACAACACAAAAGTCACAAGAAACCACTGCTGCTACTTCCTCACAGCAGTTGGTACAAATATCTCAACCCATAACCACAACTCCTCCTGCTTCTTCACAAAAAGAACAGGTTGTACAATTTGGGTCTCCACATCATGATGCTCTGGAAACACTCGTTTCTATCATCCACAGCTCAACACCCGGGGCAACTCTACTTTCTACACCACCCATCACATCCACAATTCCCTCACCAATAAAACCACTGTTGGATGCAATTGATTTGAACCAAGCATTAACCAGTCCTTCTCAATCACCTATTAATGAGCATATGCCTCAACCACTGACTGGGTCTGCTGTATCAATCTTTGCTAACCCACCAACACAACCTGAGGAGGTTAGACCCCTTGAGTTACAAGTAACTCTTGGTGGTAATCCAAGTGAAGCAGCCACTACAATTGTTACACCCACTGGGTTACATTTGGACAGTGGTTACATTAATAAGACTTCCTTGGAGGCAATTCCTTTGATAGCACCTCTGTCAACCACCAGTGGATTTATTTATCCTACTGGCAACATCAAAAGGTTGTCAAGTGTTGAAGGAAGAAGACCCCAGTACCAAGACAAAGGGGCATCAGTGGTTAATGTTTGGAGTATATTTCCTACATCAACTACTGATAAAACCACTGCTAGTGGGAAATCAGATGATCCCATTAACTTGGGTGATGGTTTAAAGTACCAGAAATTGACGGATCGCATTGAAAAACTTGATAACTCTGTTGAAGAACTCAAAGATATGCTACAACAGGTGTTACAAGTACAAAAGGTACAATCAACTGCTGTTCCACCTCAAGCACCTGCTCCACAAAGGGCATCTGCTACAAATGAGCTCTGGAATCTATTTCATCCTTTTCTCCAACAACAAGCACAATTAGCAGATCAGCAACATGAAAAACATGTACAACAGCTGAGAAATGTAATGGAGTCAAGGTTCAAGAACACTCAGGCTGATTTAAAGGCTCTCAAAACTCAGATCTTGCACACCACTGGCACTGCTCCTCCAAAAGTACGCTACATTTATCAACTCCCAGAAGATAATGCCAAAAAGGGGGAGAAAATTAAGGAGTGGAAAAAGAAGGGTATAGAGGATGGTCTCTATCTTGAACCAGAAAATTCAAACATGACCAAAAAGATCCCTTTGCCAGATGGCAGCAAGAAAATTGATGTGACAACAAATGCACTAGTAGAAGCAGTTGCAAGTGTAAAAAGGGATAGAGAGGCCAAAAGGAAAGCCAGGGTGGACAGAATGGATCATCCAGATCAGGGTACTTCTGGGTCAAAGGATCATGAAAATCCTGTTGAGAAAAAGAAGAAGCCTACTAGAAAAGTAAGGCAACCCAAATCCATCCCAACCAGACATTCAAAGTCTGTTAAAAAACCACCATACAAAACAGCTGATGCAACAGGAGTTACAAAAACTACTGCTTGCCAAACAGTTGTTCCATCAACACACACCACTTCAACACACACAACATCCACTGCTTTACCATCATCACCACCAAAAACAACACCTGCTGACATACAGCAGAAGACAGCAGATGTTATAACATCTGTTGTAATGACAACAGTGGTTGAAACACCAGTTATTTCAACAGCTGTTAGTCAATCACAATCCACTGCCACTACATCTACCACCACTGTTCCATCCAAAGCATCATCAGTCCCTCCTACAAAAAGGAGAAGACTAATTCTCAAAGATGATGACACTTCACCACCACAAACATCTTCAAAATCTTTAGCACTTGTCACAATTCCAAAACCTGTTCCTCTCTCTTCAGTTCCAATGTACAAGCCCTTACCTCCTGCAGGTGTTCAATTTCCTCTTGAACTAGCAGCTGTTAGAGATGAAATAAAATCCTTTTACTATGAGGATGACCCTGCCAAAAGGAGTTTGCCATCAATAAAGGGATATCCCTGACCTAAAAATGTTGATGAATACTTGGAAATCAAGGCCAAGCAAGCAGAGGATATCTCAAAAAGAAACACACAAGGGAAATCTGACAAAGAAATTTCAAGAAATTATCAATATCTGCTCACACAAGTCAGATCCCTAGAACAATTTGCAAAAAATGTCAGTCAACAAATTTCTGAAAGAGCAGCAGAAACTCTGAAGAAAGACTACATTGAAAGCATCATGGCTCACAAGAAGTACAAAGGAGAGAGATACATGTACAAAGAGTGGACTATTCCTGAACTTGAAAACGAAGCAGCACGAATTCAAGACATGATAAAAAGGAAAGTCACTCACACTCCTCCTGACTGGGCAAAGTTTAGAAAAAATGTACCTGACAAACAGGTAGAACTGCAAAGAATGAAAGAGGAACTGGTTGCTGCTGAATATGGAAACAAAAGACAAGTTGCTAGATGGAAAGAAGATGTGGTCAGGGCTACTTACAAAAAGTTGGAACAATTAAGAAAGAAAGATCCCACAGTTCCTCAAAAGCCTGACTATTCTAAAGCAGAGGTTTCTAAAAAACCACCAAAGCTGCAAGTCAAAAGAACCACTGCTCCAGCAGGTGCTGCCATCTACAAAAGAAGGAGCAAAAACCAGTTTAGCATGGAAACAATTCAAGATCTATTAGCTGGGGATGCCATTGTAAAAGCAGGCACGGAAGTAATGATAAAAGAAGATCTTGAATTGGAACAATCTGCAAGTGCTGCTCAGCCAGCTATGAACAGGCCAGCCTCACCAAATACTTCTGCAAATAAACATCTCCCAAGAAACCCACCAGGCTCAAAAATACAAAAGTGGGAAACTGACAAACAGACCTGCGTATTGACTTTGCTCAGGTCTGGTGGAGAAGTGAAGAAAATATCAAGGGAACAAGCTCTTGGCCTGAGTCTTGAAGATTTGCAGGATCTCCTTGATCTTCCACTTAGCAGGGATGATGAAGATACAGATGCCCTAGACTTTGAATTACAATTTAAAGGTCAGATAAGGGAACTGTTGATGAGGCAATAAAGTTTTCCACAAATAATGAAGAGTTTTGGCATTATCTGTTCCAGGGGGAGATTGTTGGGATTGAACCCTATCAAAGGAACAGATAATTAAAGCCAAAACTGGATCAGAACAGTGGATCCAGAATAAGCAGATGATTACAGTTGGTTCATACAAATCTCTCCCCTTGAAAGTGGTTTCATATCTACTGACCTCCTATCTGCTGATCTTACTAAGTGCTGACCTGCAACTGCTGCCTTGCATCTTCTGCCAAATGCTAAAGACTGATGGAAGACCAAAGCTCTGATGATTCAATCTACTGCCTTGAGTCAAGTACTGCTGATCCGGACAAGCACTGCTGGGTTCACAGCAGTGGAAGGATGCAGCAACTGTTTAAGTGTCTTTTATGTAATGAATTGTAATAGCAGTAGTTAGTACATCAGTGTTTGTATAGATCAGAGGTTAGAGTTTGTTAGGAGGTTAGATGTCACTTTCATGGTGACGTCAGCTAAAGATGCTCAGTAGTTTGCAAGTGCCTATAAATAGTTCAGTACTTTGTACTGTTCTATTAGCTCTTTCACAACATCGTCTTCTTTGCACGAACAAACTACTGAGCTCTGGCTGAGGGGGAGTTTGCATTCATTCATCAATCATTGTAATCATTGTTGAAACAAATTCAATCTTTCGATTCATTGTGTAAAGATGTTTGATTAAAGTATTACTTTCGTTTGATTGTATGCAAAGTTTGTTTTCATCTTAATTCCGCTGCACAACTCTTTCATTTCCATCTTAATTTCAAACGAAAATACAATCAAAAAGAAACTCAGATCCAACAATATTTTTCATTGATTTGTATGTACCTGTATATATATATATTGATGTTATTCAAAACACAACTTTTGGTATCATATGTAATTTTACTTATACCTTCCAAATCTTTCATTATTGGAAAAAAAATATTTATTACAATACACCAATATTTGTAATATATTAATGTACCCGCCAATTACTTTTAGAGTTGTT